>JBBBDQ010000513.1:2217500-2512500 GCA_037127315.1 Ascarosepion bandense | reverse complement strand
CAAGTATAAGGAAGGGAATTCCACAGGTGGGAAATGCGAGAAAAGAAGCTGAGAAAGTAGAAGTTGCAGTTTCCATTAAAATCTGAAATACTAATGTTATATATCGACAAACAACAAACACGCATATATATAAAAATATAAGTTATATTTTTATTAATGACGATGAACCGTGTAGAATAGGGAACAGAGAATTGAGAGAGCGCGCTTCTAATGGGTTGACGGGAGTGTAGTCTTATCTGCTGTGTCTCTCTTCACCGGCTGATCTCTGTTGCTCCTCTACTGGCGAATCCGTGTGCCAAGGTCTTTTTATAATCTTCCAGAACTGGGACTTTTTCTTCCGGTTTTGCCTCGCCCACGCACGCCCACGTAATTCTCAGAGACACCTGTTCTGTTTGCCTCTGTAGTTATTTCCGCTGCTGCCGGAAATAAGGTCAAACGACATCCGTTCCTTTCAACGACCGGAAACACCCTCGCTTGCATCAGCCTTCCTCGGGTGGGGCCAGATTGTTATATTACACTAATATTTAACAGATATCTATTTTATATTCTACAAAATTAAAAAAAAAAAACAACAAATACCTCTGTTAGTGAATTTATGGAATTCAGCTATAGAAAATGAAAGACTGAAAAAAAGTTTTAAAGCCTTTTCTGGTTTGTAGCTTTGTATTCACTTTGCGAGAAATGATATCTAGAAAATTGTATATTTTTAGAATGCTGTTGTTAAATAGTAAAAGTAAACAGTTTTTTCCCTTATACATATTTTTCAGCAAGTGGAGACTCCGTAAACAAAACTCAAATGCAAACCCCCACCTGCAAAACTACCATCTGTATACTAGTTTCCCTGATGGCTACAATCTCCAAAAGTTAAAATACAACATCAGTTACTATCTTCTACCTTCTTAAATCCCATCCACCTCCAGTTCTTTCTTTGGCAAACCCCTGTATCTTGCCTTTTCTATCTCTGTGCACCAGTGGCAATCTTGCCTTGATTAGGATGAAATGATTAAAAAAAAGATGAGGACATCAGTTCAAATAAAACAAAGCTCTCTACCACTCAAATTATTGGTCAGGTTAACGCATACTTAGATAAATCACAAATTAAATCGGACCGATATCATCAGACTGTAAAATGGTGCCAACTATCAATCACACACACACATATATATATATATACACCATAAACATACACACACATACATACTGTAACACACTTACACACACACACACATACACTCACTACAATTAATGACAGCAGTATCAGTGAAGAATGACCATTTGTTGAAAGGCACAGAACCCGAAAACAAGCTCTTCTGCCATTCTGAAGATGAGATTTTCATCTCAAATATTAGTGTATAATAAATAGGTAATACCCAACAACTCCTTTACCTTCCTTTATTTTACTAAACACATTGTGATAGCCTTCAAGACCTAACCATTATTGTTTATTTATTTATTCTAATTGCAGTGCCACCAGCAATGCACCGTGAAGAACCAATCGTGTCTGACATGACTGCTGGGTCTCTTCGATTGTCATGGCGTCCTGCTATTCTTCCTTCATACTTGAGAGATACTCTCCCCATAACCTACACTATATACTTTCAAGAGCCTCCATCTTCACAGTGGAGGCCGTTCGTTTCAAGGATCCCACACACGTCATACCACTTGTCGGGATTGAACCCTGAAAAGGATTACATCTTTCGAGTTCATGCACAGACAGCGTTTGCTTTTAGTGAACCATCTCTCTCAGTTTGGGTTCCACGTTATTCTAGTAAGTAATGTTTTCTTTGAAATGTTTCACATCATGGAACACTATTATTTTTTAAAATAGCCATACAGTTTTAACAATATTCAGTAGGATAAAACATGAACTAAATGCTAATAATGCATAAATTAAAATAATAAAAATGAATTATATTTTATCATAAACTTTTTAAAAATAAATATACAGGTTTGTCTGTATATCTCAGATGAGTCATTTACATTATTTACATTGTTTAGACTGTTGTGCTCATTTTTGTCATATTTGGAAGTGGCATTACTCCTGGAATGAGAACAATCTATTCCAGGGATTGAAATAATCTGGTTCAAAATTCCAGTCACCTGAAGAAGGTTGAAGTGTACAATGGCCAAAACATCATGAATATGACAATAAAGATGAGGACAATGTAGAATTTGTAGATAGCAACAGCCAGTAATCAACCGGAGTTGAAGTTCAATCTGACAGCTTAAGATTGCCCAGCAAATTGGTACGTGGTTTATATAACAGCCTGGGAGATTCCACTCTGCTGTTCAGGCAAGTTTGTTCTGTAGGTTCTGATTAGCTGATGATTTCAGCATGGATGTTATGCTAAATAAGTATCAGCATAATCCACTCTATGGTGAGTAGAGAGAGGGACGTGTATTGAGTTACAATTGTGTTTATTTTTGTCTGCCAACTGGACGCTAGTTGGAAACATCCTTGCAAAGGTGAGACTCATACTCTTAATTGTTCAGACAACAGTCCAAACAATGTAAATGATGAATATACAGGGTTAATTAAAAAAGAGCAGATTTCAAAAATTTTGTAAAAACAAATTTTTAGAGACAGAAAGACATTCTACATATTCAGTCAGTTAAGTGCCATACGTGATACACGCTTGGGCGATCATGTTTCAAAAGGGACATGACTGACTGGGCAGAAGATTATCCCACAGTAGGTTGCCATTGCTTTCTGTGGTAGACTAGTTGCCAGCCAAGGCTATAGAACCCAATCTGTTTTATTATTTAACCCATAACTGGAGGGAAGAGACAGATTAATACCTTTCCCAAAGGTATTTGTGTATAAGTGAGTGCAAGGAATTCAACTGGAGTTCAAAATCGGCTCCCCAAGTTGTCGTTCCAACCTGATATCCACTGAACCACAGTGCACATCCATTCTACACATTGCTAGATGGGAAATGGTTTAAAGTTATTAAAATAAATGAATAATTTTTCAATCTTGTTCAAATGCTTTTTTTTGTTGTTTCTTTTTTCAGATTTTGTATAAATTTAAATCAGTTGATTTAAGTGAAGAAAGAAGTAGAATGTTTGTTGCACAACACAAGGTGCTCATGTTGAGTGTATATGAGTTGAACAACCTTAAAATAATAAACTTTGAGCCTTTTCTTCTCCGGTAATGTGTTGAATACGCTTCTGTCTCTTAGCTTTTATTAAATGTTTGAAATTTGCTTTCTTTTTGAATAACCCTGTATAAAGTCATGGAAATGATGTTCACTGATTTCATAATCATAAAATTTTTGCTTTAAAAAAAAAAAAAATGGCAGTTTACTTCTGATAAAATGATTAATTTTTTCACATATATTAGTTACATAAACACAATGAATATATATTTGATAAATTATTAAAATTTGAACAGGATTATGTTTCCGATCTCTTCTAAAGTCTATTTCAACTCTATACTATTTTGAACAGGAGTAGATGTTTATCCCTTGTTTCCTGTTTAGGATTGGTTTTTCGATTCCTTCTAAAAGCTACTTCAACTCTATATGATTTTAAACAGGATTAGAGGTTTATCTCTTGTTTCATGTTTGGGATTGTGTTTCCGATCATATCTAAAGTCTACTTCAATTCGATACTTATAACATCTCTGCCTAAAACTCTCAACTCTTATTTATTTTTTTTATTCAATAGAAGTAAATAAGTTTGCTTATCGTCCAGTTTACATGCCTCCGTAGTCTTCTGTATAAGGGCAGAGGTTTATCTTTTGTTACCTGCTTATAATTGGATTTCTGGTTCTTTCTAAAGTCTTTTCTTTCTCTTTCACTTGTGGTCCCTTGCATCTTGGCTGCATTATCCCATTACTTGGAGTGGTGCCTCTTACTCTGCAGCTATTTATCTTGAGTGGCTCTTGAGGCTTGTACAGGGTGAACCTCATAATAGAAAAAATATTTCAAAAGACCGGCGCAATGTGGCTTCCCTGTGTCTCTTCTACAAATACTTTCATGGCTTCTGTCAGATGAATTTAGCTCACTGGTGACCCCTATACATGAATTTACTTGAGCCACAAGATTATCAACCAGGTCCCACCCTTTAACTGTGAAACCAATAAATTGTAAACATAAATTCTACTCCATCAGCTTCTTTTTTTGCACTTCCTGCCTGTGGAATTCCCTTCTGTTTACTTGCTTTCCCGACAACTATAATCTCCAAGAATTTAAATGTAAAGTCAATAGTCATCTTCTGTCTCACTAACCTGCATCCTCTCTCTCATGCTCCTTTCTCCATCCACTCCACTCTCATCAGTATTCTCATTCTTCTCTTACCCACTTCCTGACACCCCCCTATAACCTGTCATTCTTTTTCATAACTTTCCTCCTATGTAACCCTCTGCAAAACAGTGGCAGTAAAATGCCTTGCTTGGGATGATATGATTATTAAAAAAAAAAGATAGATAACCCGTCAGCTACAATCTCCTATAACCTGCTACTCTTTCTCATAATTTTCTTTCTATATAACCTCCTGCAAAACAGTGGCAGTAAAATGCATTGCTTGGGGGCGACACCATTATAAAAAAAGAAAATGTATTTAATAGATGATGTATGCAATTTTTAAAATTAAATCAGTTATGTGACAAATGTTTTATTTTATTTTAGATCTTAAACGGCCTATTGAAACTCCACAGATTGTTGATGTTGAAAAGAAAGGTTTGAAATTAGCCTGGAGACCAACAAGGTCACCATCCATTGGAAAGGAATACACTTATGTTATAGAATCCCAGGAACTTCCCTCCCGAGAATGGAAGCGAGTGGTTGGCGGTGTAAGGAGTACTTCGTATAAATTAACGGATTTGAAGCCAAGACATGACTACTTGTTTCGAATCCGTGCTGAAACTAGTTCAGAGAGTGTGTCTGAACCTTCTGTGCCTGTGTCTTATAACCGAAGCAGAGGTAAGTTCTCATCTTGAGGGATTTGACATAAAGGTATGAAATGTCTTAGTTCCTCAAAGTTATATTAATAAAATTTTACAGAAGCTTTAATAATAGCCAAATGGAGTAAAGCATTGATTTTGGAAGATGGTAACATAATAATTGTGAGTTTAATCACTGTGTTTGGCAGTGTGTACTGGAACTCAGTATAAATAGGGTGAACAATAACTGAGCAGTACTAAAATAAGATATTCCTAGACATGGACTGTGGAACAAGAACAATATGACCCCATAGATTAAATAAAGAGTTCAGTTTGTAATTCCTCTCGGCTATTGATTGGTGGAAACAGGGCAAGCAATAACTGAGCAGTACTAAATAAGAACAAGACTAGATATCCCTAGATTTGGACTGTGGAACAAGAACAATCTGACCCCATAGATTAAATAAAGAGTTCAGTTTGTAATTCCCCTCGGCTATTGATTGGTGGAAACAGGGTAAGCAATAACTGAGCAGTACTAAATAAGAACAAGACGAGGTATCCCTAGACATGGACTGTGGAACAAGAACAATCTGGCCCCATAGATTAAATAAAGAGTTCAGTTTGTAATTCCCCTCGGCTATTGATTGGTAGAAACAGGGCAAGCAATAACTGAGCAGTACTAAATAAGAACAAGACTAGATATCCCTAGACATGGACTGTGGAACAAGAACAATCTGACCCAATAGATTAAATGAAGAGTTCAGTTTGTAATTCCCCTCGGCTATTGATTGGTAGAAACAGGGCAAGCAATAACTGAGCAGTACTAAATGAGAACAAGACGAGATATCCCTAGACATGGATTGTGGAACAAGAACATTCTGACCCCATAGATTAAATAAAGAGTTCAGTTTGGCCACCCCAGTTTCTTTTAAAGAAAATGATGTATTTCCAAGGCCGTGCTTAGGGCCCCCTCGCTGACCCCGCAATTGCGGGGGGGGGGGCACAAATTCTCCAAGGGTTGCAAGGCCCCAGGAAGCTGTAAGGCTCTTTTTGGCTCTGCAGATCTATTGTCATGAAAAAAAAAATTGTTAGGATTAACTTGAAAATTATTATCATATTTGTACGTTGAAATATATATATCAATCAACCCATCTTTCTCTCTATCATATATATATATAGATATATATAGATTTGTGAAATAATCACATTTCAACAAACCTGTTACAGAAGGTTGCAGTGCATTAATTATCTTTGAAGTAAAATATTTTAACCAGATAATCAATGATTTATTTCTGCTGTAAAAGTACGAAATAAAAAAATAAAAATAAAAAAAAAACTTCACGCATTTTCTTTATAAGTTATCAAGTTTGTATTTGCATCTTAGTGGGGGTGTAGGGGCCTTTTAACACTTAATGACTTTCTCCTACCCGTGAAATTTCAAAATGACTTGGTTACTTTTAATGTTGTTTTGATTTAATTCATAGTTTTTCTTCCCCCCCTATAGAACACTTTCTGACACTCCTCTCTATTTTTAAAATAAACCCCTGAAGTCTATTTTTGGACCGTATATCAAACTTTCTGTAGCAAAATAGTTTTGGAATTTAGGTTTAAATTGTTTGAAAATTCTTTGGAAAAACTTGTAGAAGATTGAGAGCCAAAACGCACTGAAATGGCTATAAAAATAGCTAGAAAATACCAAAAAGTAGCTAAAAGTTGTGAGACCGTTAGCTTCAAAACCCCAATTCTGCGATTTCTTCCGTTTTTTGTTATCACCGAATATCTGCATTGTGAGAGTATGTTATTTTGTTTAATGTATCATTTATTGTGGGTTCAGTATGTTGAAGGGGGGGGGGGGCACAAGTTGAATTTTGTGGGTAGGGGCCGCAAAGCGCATTCTGTGGGGGTGGAGGCACAATGTTCCTAAGCACGGCACTGTGTATTTCATACTATTTTTAGTATTTATTGCCAAGTGGATGATTCTAAATGAAAATAGAATGGTTCTTTTGTTATTATTACTTTGCAAAATTTTACAAGGCAGCCAGGAAGCCTTTGCTTCAGCCAGTCAATAAGAAGAAGATACTAGCATCAGTATCGTCTGAATCATCCTAAATTTTCTTCATTCTTTCATTGATGAAACTGCAATTTAGGTAATTATTAAATATTTATAAATTCATTTGATGCACATGTTATTGTGCAGTATTAACAAAAGAACCATTCAATTTTCATTTACAATTATTCACTTGGCAATAAATACTAAAAAATAGTATGAAATACATCATTTTTTTTAAAACACTGGGGTGGCCTAATAATTATGGCCGGTAGTGTATGTGTAGTGACATATGTCAAAACAAAAAAGGGTTCTTGCAGAGAAAAACTAACAGTTGTTCACTTAGTGATTTCCTGTTTGATGGTTTTAATTTATGACTTGAACATCGAAACTCATTCCACATACGTTGTTTTTTTTTTAATGAGAGACAAGAAGATCCATTTCACAGTTGTTTATTCCAAATCAACACATTCACAAATGTTAAGAGTGTCGGCATCTTACAATGAATACCTGTTTTTTTTTATGTCACACCACGTCAAAATCTCATTCAGATACATCATTTATCAAGGGGCATAACTTTTGATTACTAATTTCAAGAGATAAACTAGTAAACACGAGTTATGCCCCTTTACTAGTTTTTGCACATAAATGTTCAGTCAGTCAGTTAAGTGCCATACGTGATACACGCTTCTTAGGCGATCATGTTTCGAAAGAGACATGACTGACTAAGCAGAAGATGAAGTAGGTTGCCATTACTTTCTGCGGTAGGCTGGTTGCCAGCCAAGGGTATAGAACCCAATCTGTCATATTATTTGACTCATAGATAGAGAGGGAAGAAAATTACTATGTAGTAATTAGTGGAGGATCAGTTTATTACTTCATAACAATAGAAAACCGATCCCCCACTTTATGCTCGGTAGAAGCCGTCATCATGTCTCCAACTATTATATTCAGTCAGTCAGTTATGTGCCATACATGATACAGGCTTTGGGTGATCATGTTTTGAAAGAGACATGACTGACTAGGCAGATTATCCAGCGATAGGTTGTTATTACTTTCTGTGGTTGACTGGTTGCCAGCCAAGGATATAGAACACAATCTGTCCTATTATTTGACTCATAGCCAGAGGGAGAAGAAATGTATTATATTATTAAGTAGTAATTAGTGGGTGATCAGTATATTACTTCATAACAATAGAAAACCGATCCCCCATTTTGTGCTCAGTAGAAGCCTTCATCATGTCTCCAACTATTATATTCAGTCAGTCAGTTAAGTGCCATACATGATACATGCTTTGGGCGATCATATCTCTGACTGGACAGAAGATTATCCCACAGTAGGTTGCGATTGCTTTCTGCAGTTGCCAGCCAAGGCTATAGAACTCATTCTGTCCTATTATTTGACTCATAGCTAGAGGGGGAAGAAATGTATTATATTATTAAGTAGTAATTAGTGAGGGATCAGTTTATTACTTCATAACAATAGAAAACCGATCCCCCACTTTATGCCCAGTAGAAGCCTTAATCATGTCTCCAACTATTATATTCAGTCAGTCAGTTAAGTACCATACATGATACACACTGACTAGACAGAAGATTATTCTGCAGTAGACTGGTTGCCAGCCAAGGCTATAGAACCCAATATATCCTGTTATTTAACTCATCACTGGAGAGATGAAACGGATTAATACTCTTCTCAAGGGTATTTGTGTGTAAGTGAATGCAAGGAATTCAACTGGAATTTGAACTCAGCTCCCAATTTCTCATTCCAAGCCGATATCCACTGCACCACAACACACATCCTAAGAAACTGTCACATAAATATTACAGTTTTGATAATAGCAACAAAGATGAATACAATAGTTTGTGTGTAAATAATGATCATTTCAGAAATTCAAACACTATTGAAGTATGGAGTTAGAGAGTTTATACTGACTCAAATTTACTAGCGGTGTATCTACTTCACACAGTGTGCAAGTCTTTTACTTGTTGATATACTATTATCCCCAACTTCTATTTTGATGATTATTTACATAGGAGCCTTTTAGGGTTACAACAGTATGATTTTAACATTTTCTGTTCATGAAAATATTTTAATGCAACATGAGCCATGTTTATTGTCAAAGCCTTCCATCTCATCTAACTGAGCAGTACTAAAATTGAAGGGTTCACTTAAGAATTCCCTGTTGGTTATCGAGATCAATATACACCTGATGAAGTTCAGAGAGTAAAAAAAAAAACCAAACGTTGTGATAACAACAACAAAGATGAGGACAATAGTCTGAATGTAAATAGTTTAAATAATGTATTCTTTGTCTATATTTCTGAGATGAGGTAGTATTTACAGTATTTACATATTCAGACTATTGTCCTCATCTTTGTTGCCATTTGTATGATGTTTCAGCCATTGTATGCTCCAGCCTTCTTCAGATGCTAGGAATTTTGAACCAAAACCTTTATTACAATCACTGGAGCATATCATTCTTATTCCTTGCCTAGAGCCTCTTCTGGTAGTCATAAGTTTTCTCCCTCTAACCCTGTAAGTTACTTGTTCACCACTGCTGTAGCTTGGTATTGAACTCACAACTGTAGCTTGGTATTGAACTCACAACTGTTTGGGTCAAGTCACATGAATTAACCAACGCCTATATCCAGTGGGCCATGTGTCCTTAAGGATCCAAAGAGTTGTGAGTTCAATACCAGGCTACAGCAGTGGTGAACAAGTAACTTACAGGGTTAGAGAGAGATAACTCATGACTACCAGAAAAGACTCTAGACAAGGAATGGAGTTTATATACTCTAGTGATTGTAATAAAGGATTCGGTTCGAAATTCCTCGCACCTGAAGAAGGCTGAAACATTGTACAAATGGCAACAAAGATGAACACGATAGTTTGAATAATCTTGGTTGTTAGTTGTTTTGTTTTTATGGCAAATCAACCTTGGCAGGGCATTTATTGCCAACTAAATTTATTTATTGCTGGTAATACCTTTTTCTTTCAACAATTTATTGTTGTTTTTTTTTATATAAGTTTTGTGTCTAGTAATACTTTTTTCTTTTCGAATATCAAGATTCATTGGGATTTGTTTTAAAGGGCAGGGTCCCCAAGTCCTACCCTTGTTATTTAACCCATAACTGGAGGGAAGGGATGGATTAATGCCTTTTTCAAGGGTACCAGTGCTTAAGTGAATGCAGGGTATTCAACTGGAATTCAAACTTGGCTCACCGATTTCTCTTTCCGAGCCAGTATCCACTGCACCACAACGCACATCCGTTGTTAAATGCTTACAGCACCTGGTATTCCCAAGATGGTCACCCATCTAAGTACTGACCAGGCTCAACGTTGCTTAACTTCGGTGAACGAGCGAGAACCAGTGCATTCAACGTGAAATGGCCGTAATGTAAATACTGTAATAAATATATATGTTTTACAAGCACAATTATTTTTGACAATGCATTTCAGGTAATTCTGGCATTTACTCTTTCAGTTGTACCTCAAGTTCCAGTTGAGAAACCAGAGCTCTTTGGTGTTGAGGCTGAATCTTGTTGGATATCCTGGCGTCGTCTGTATATCTACCCGTACAACACGGATGTCAACCTGAAATATACTGTTGAAGTTCGTGAACCTCCGAGTTATCACTGGCGAGCAATTGCTACAAAACTGTCCGAACCTGTTTACAAAGTTACTGGCTTGAGACCCAAGTCAGATTATCATTTCCGTATCAAACCAGAAACAATGTCTGGAGAATCCTTGCAACCTTCACTCTCAGTTGCACTTCACAGGACTGCAGGTTTGAATGAGTTTCTTTTGTTTCGCTCCTATAAATTTGGGGAAAATAGTTTGCTTTCACTTCCATACAATTGTGCATGTGATGTTTTTGATAATTTAAAGCAATTTTAAGGTTTTGAAGCAAAAAATAACATCTATTTTTTATTATTAGCTTTAGTTTTCTAGTTTCAGATTAAAATACCATCAGTCAGTTAAGTACCATACGTGATACACGCTTGGGCGATGATAACTCTAAAAAGACATAACTGGGCAGAAGATTATCCAACAGTAGGTTGCCATTGCTTTCTGCAGTAGACTCGTTGCCAGCCAAGGCTATAGAACCCAATCTGTCCTGTTATTTGACTCATAGCTGGAGGGGAAAGAAATGTATTATATTATTAAGTAGTAATTTGTGGGGGATCAGTTTATTACTTCATAACAATAGAAAATGGATCCCCCACTTTATGCCCAGTAGAAGCCTATATCATGTCTTCAACTATTGTATTTAGTCAGACAGTTAAGTGCCATACATGATACATGCTTGGGCGATCATGCCTCGAAAGAAACATGACTGACTGAGCAGAAGATTATCCCGCAGTAGGTTGCCATTACTTTCTGCGGTAGACTCGTTGCCAGCCAAGGCTATAGAACCCAATCTGTCCTGTTATTTGACTCATAGCTAGAGGGGGAAGAAATGTATTATATTATTAAGTAAGGTTGCAGTTCTTACAATAGTGCAGAAAATTGATAATATATATATATATATATATATATATATATATATATATAATGCAAGATGTTTGTGTGTGTGTCTGTTTATCTGTCTGTATGTCCTTTATACAAATCAACAATTTTTATCTGATTCTCACCAAACTTCACACAAATATTCTTTAGGCTGAGTTTGAGCTCCAGTTTCTAAAGTTTTTGGGACATATGATGAAGAAGGAGGGCTTGGAGAATCAGATACTCACAGGGCAGATAAAGAGAAAGACAGAGAAGAGAAAGCTGTGCGTGACATACTTGATTGGATTAAACAAATGGATGGCAGAGCAGGGTTTGGGAGAAATAACAAGACAAAATATATTAAAAGCCACAAATGATAGGAAAAGGTGCAGGGCCATGATCTGTGTCCTGAACTACTAAATAATTATTTCAGCTTCTATTCTCTAACAATCTTATTAAAGGATTATCACTTTTTAAAACCTTTTTCTTTTTTGTTTATTTCCAGCAATTCCTCATGTTCCAGTTGAATTACCAGAGATCACTGAAGTTGACCTTGAAAGTATTGCTCTGAAGTGGCGTCGTGTTGACATCCCACCATTTGACAAAGGAGACACTCCTCTGACATTTATGATTGAAACCCAAGAGGCCCCTAACTATGAATGGAAAACTATTGCTTCCGGCATATCAGACACCAGCTACCGAGTGACAGGTCTGAAAAGTTCACAGGATTATTTATTTCGCATCCGTGGAGAATATCCTCTTGGTCGTACAGCACCTTCGGTGACTGTACCATTTTACAGGAGAAAAGGTGAGCGTTACAAGTCCAAGTATTCTAAAAACCCTTCCAGTAAACACTAATTAGCCGCACCCGTCCTACCATGTTTGATGTTTTTCATTGGGCATGACACCAAGTATTGAACTTTCATTCTTACAGGCTTTAACAGCAAAAATGTTCATTTATTATCAATGTAGCTTTTGCATTTCTGTAAAGCAAAAATACTTGGCTTTTGTACATTAGCTGCTAACATTGATGTACTGCCTTACTGAAATACCACTGCAGCAATTTGTCGAGCTCACATGTGTTACTGCAATAATCTTACCTGAGACTAGCGCTGAAGCTAATCCTTATCTGTTTGGTACCTATGCTCTGTTGATGCATACTTATATAATTATTATTTATTATGTGCTTTTTGTTTGTGTTCTTCATACCTGTCCTATTCAGATTTATCATAAAAAAGCTTAAAAAAAAAAAATTACAGGTAAACAAACTTATTTTTTAATGTGGGGTTTCCCAACCTGTATAATATCACCTATTAGTTGGCAATTTCAACTGTTAGGTGAATGAACAGAAAACATTGGACAACAGGAAATTTTAGTGGGTGATATAGGATTTCGAGTATTCAAAAAATATTTTAATATATATTACCTTGAAAAACAATATTGAAAGGAAATATACAAAGAACCTGTATAAAAAACAAAACAACATCTCAGAAGGTTAATTGGAAATAAATTGGTTACATTTCTAGATAAGATAGAAATATCCCCACAAACAATGAATATTTTGGTATTTTGTATAGTTTTGAAAAAAGGGTCATTAGCATTCAAATTGTTCTTCAGACAAAATAAATTTTTTTTTCAAATTTAAATCAAATAAAGGAAGAACAACAAAAAATATTTGCTGATTTTTTTTTTTTTACTTTTTAGTAGTGTATATTTTCATTTTATAATTATAAAGAAAAAATGTTTAATTCTTTTGCCAACACTTGCAATGTTCCCCCTGAGCATAAAACTAGTAAGTTTTCAATAGTCAAGTTGGCTTTTACTTGTTCTTAACTGTAGTAATAGTAGCAGCAACCACTGCATCAATCAGTCAATGTTAGTTGCTTTGGTATATTTTTCTACATCATAAAATCAGTTCATAAATCAGTAACAAACTTTTACCAAATAATTTTCTTATGTTTTTGAATATTTGCTATACAGGTTGGCAGGGATGCAAAAATGTTGGGAACCCCTGCTTTGATTTAATGCACAATTCTTGAAATAAATTATCTTTCCATATTCTTATTCATCAAACAGTTTCAGCTTTAATTTTTCTGTTAAAAAATATTTTTGTTTGAGCAAGTTAAGGTTTTTGTAAATGAAATACTAAATTTTGATTATTATTTGTAAGATTATGATGATATAAGATAAAATGAGAAAAATATAGCATTAAGGTAAGTTGAAAGAAACACAAAGGACAAGAAAGATAATTCATTATTGTTTGTAGTGTGTTTGAACTTTTTACTGCCATTTTATTGGTATGATGAATTCTCCAGTCATTTGACCCTGGAACAAAACTGGAAGTTTACTGGACAAAAATCAGTTTGCATTCTATTTTCAAAATAGCTAAGTAAGAACTTATTAAGGGAAAAAAATGAAGTAAGAAAACACAATTGTTTTTTTTTTCATTGTTTTTATTTTTCAATTCTTTGGAGTCTGCTGTTTAACAAGGGATGAAAAGAATTTTATTGTATACCTGTATCATAGACCTTGTACCCATAATAAAGAACTCTTTATTTGAAATTTAGTGTTTGGTGTTGAGAGAGGTTATTCTTTGTGCATTTCTGTTTGACCCTTCAAAAATGCTTTTGCTTTCTTTTTGCTTATTCACTTCCTTGTGCACCTTATAACCTTTTAAATTGATGCTTGTATAAATTGGGTCTTGGTGTTGGGTAAGCTTTAATATATCACCCTTTGTCAGGGCCGTGCTTAGGGCCCCTGCAATTGGGTGGGTGGGGGGTCCCGGAAGGTTGCAAGGCTCCTTGGCTTCGCAGATCTATTGTAATGAAAAAAAAAAATTAACATAATAATTATAAGGATTAACTGGAAAATTATTATCAAACTTGTATGTTCAAACAGACATCAACCCATCTCGCTGTCTTTCTTTCTTTATATATATATATATATATTTTCTTTACACATCGCTCATTCCATAATGAATTCACCCATAGCCCAGAGGTAGAACCGCTGACAGACACCAATTTGGTCGGGTTTCAATCCTGGGTTAAAGGCAATCGGAGTCTAACTGTACTGATGAGCTGTGATACAGTGAAACAGATCTGCCTGCGGATGACTATATATATATATATATATATATATATATATATATATATATATATATATCTTTGACAGAAGCCTTCCGGGAGGGGGAGGGAGCCCCCCCCCCCGAAGAGGTCACAAATCATTTGTAATTAAAAAAAAAAATGAACTTGAGAGAGAAATAGATTATAGATATCTGTTTCAACATACATAAAAGTAGCTAAAAGTTGTAAAAACGTTGGTAATAAATTCAAAACGCCAATTCCATGATTTCTACTGTGATCACGGAATATCTGTATTCCAAAAATACCCCTCTACCCACAGAATGCAACTTGTTCATTCTGTGGGCAGAGGGGCCCGCAAGCATTCTACAGTGGGGCACGATATTGCTAAGCATGTCACTTCATCTTGTCAAAGAATTATAGCCAAATTAACATTTCATCTAAAGGTCAGTAGTTATTGAAGTCTAGTAAAAATTATTTATAATTTTATACAGCTCAGTTAAAACTTGTGTTAACATTTTTTAATATGTAGTAACATATTTTTTTCCATTCAATTAACAATGAAAAATTAAATATCAAGGGAAGTTTTCAAAATTTTTGAAAAGATGTTATCTACATTGTAATTTGTTTTTATGTGAATAGGAATTTTTAACCAACATTTTCTAAATAAAGTACTAGATTAGGACTTCTCGGATATTTGAAAAATAAATTATTTTGATTCTAATTTCCTGTGAAAATGAAATTGCCAATATTAGCAAGATTAAATCTATTGCAGTTACCATTCAGAAATAAAGAAATTTAGATAAATGCGCAATTTATTAGACGTTATTTGAATTTACCTCCCTTGTATTATTTCAATCTTAAAGTTATCTCCCTTATTTTGCATTAAGTTTATATTGAGTACGGATACATTTCTTTTATTTTTTTTAAATTTAAATAGCGCGCGTATATTAGCTGTTTCTTTTTGTTTTTACTAAAATTTATCACCTGAGTGAAATTAGCTCAGTATCTATCATAATCGTCAACATAATATAAAAAATAATTTCGAATGAAATTATTTTTTTTAATCGTTTCACCCCAAGCAAGGCAATACTGTCACTGGTACGCAGGGTGTTGCAATGGTGGGGAAATGAATAACAGAAAAGAAAACAGTATAGGTGAATTTGTAGAAAGGGTAAGAGAGATGTGGGTGTATCAGAAATGGATTTCTGTATATATTAAAAAATTAAAAATTAAAATGATTAAAAATCCATTCACACTCCACCCACGTCTATTGAACAGGTGTAGAGGCTCATCCCTTGTTCCCTGTTTAGGATGTGGTTTCCGGCTTCCTCTTTTCCAATCTTTTCACTTTTCTTTTTTTCAATTGGAGTAGATAGACTAAACTATCGCCCGATTCACACTCCACCCACGTCTATTGAACAGGTGTAGAGGCTCATCCTTTGTTCCCTGTTTAGGATGTGGTTTCCGGCTTCCTCTTTTCTAATCTTTTCACTCTTACGTAGCCCCCTGCACATTACTGCTTTGCTCGGGGTGATATGATTAAAAAAAAAACAAAAAAAAACGAGAGTTTCTTAATAGATTTTTATTTATAATCTTTCAATATTTCTTATTACTATAAAAGTTATATTTCAGTGGATTCACCTGTTTGAGTAGATGTTTGTTTTTATACCTCGTAATTGACGTCTACCATCCTGGGTTTTCAAGTATCTATAATGAAGAAAATATGTTTTTTGGCAGTGTTTGAACCTGTATATCTTATATACTATCTGGTTCATTTTATCCAGTCTATTCTTTTTATCTAACTATTTATCTAATACATAAACTTTATTAAAGCCAAGGCTGATTGATATGAGTTACACTGTATAAAAAAGCAAATATGTCTTAATTAAACATGTCTCTACTAAACTGTCTGTAATAATCAATGGTTCCCAAATTTATTTTCTTTCTTGGTGTGTAGCGCTTTTCATAGAGTGCACAGATACTACACTGGTTCAGGAGTTATTCTCTCCCACAAACATAGGGGCAAAATGTGATAAGTGGTTATTTTTTTATGTAGGGTGCTCATATCCGTACATATGAGCCAAAGCTAAAAATTGCCAAGTCATCCTGACTCTTATCACATTGGTGTTGGTATCCAATAACCTTCCCTCTTTGGTCCAACAATGGAGGTGCTTTTGCAGAGTTAGAACATCTATGACCTGGGTATCCCGGAAAACGTTTTCTGTGACCTTGTGCAAAATCAGAAACCTCGAACTGAAGTGAAAAACAGATTTTTTAAAAAATCATTTCACCCCAAGCAAGGCATTCTACTGCCACTGTTGCACAGGGGGGTTACATAGGGGAAAGTGATGAGAAAGAGTGGTTAGTTATAGGAAAGGTCAGAAGGAGGGTGATAGACGGATGAGGATACCGAGGATGGGAGTGGGATAGATTGGAAGAGCGTTCGAGAGAATGGATGCGAGATGTGATAGGAGATGTCTATTGACCTTTCATTTAAATTCCTGGAGATTGTAGCTTTCAGGGAAGCAAGTATATGGAAGGGAATTCCACAGGCGGGAAGTGTGAGAAAAGAAGCTGTCAGAGTAGAAATTGAAGTTACATTTTATCAGTTTCACTGTAAAAGGCTGGGACCTTGTTGTTAATCTAGTAGCTCATGTAAATTCATAGCTAGGGGGCATCAGTGATCTAAGTCTATCGGAGCAGAAGCCGTGAAAGTATTTATAGAAGAAGCACAGGGAAGCCACGTCACGCCGGTGAGAGCGTGACTGCAGCGGGGATGCTACTAGAGTATCTAGACTGATCCTTGGCAGAACTGATGAGAAATATCACTTTGAGCAGAGAGAGAGGTGTAATGTTTGGTGTTTTGGATGTATGCTTGCTAAACATCGACTACCACCATTGTGGGTCAGCAGGACAGATGATGATTAATGAGGGAGCGAAGACGAACAACTGTTTGCGTGCTTGGCGTGTATTCTTATTCCCCCCCCTTCCAGATACGCAGGGGCCGTAACTCCTGTGACACTAGAGGTTATCTCCCTTTTATTGGTCAGGCCTTTAAAAGAGCGTCCACACATTCTGATTCTAAGTTATCATCATTAATTATGATGAAATGTTTAGAAACAAAATGGTAACGTTTGTCTTTAACATGAAAAAAAAAAATGTGTTAAAAGCTTGGTTATTCCATTGATATCGCCAGCGATGCAAACATCATTCACTCTTTTGGTAGTATTTATTGTTTTTTAAATCAATGATTAGAGTGCTGGATTATCTGTCCTTCTGTATGGAAGTGAATGCTGGACGATCTCATCAAATATGAGGCAGCAGAAATGTGGTTTTACAGAAGGATGCTGTATGTATGGTCATTAGCAAAAACCCCCCAAAAAAGACCCCAAAATGACACCTACATACCAGGGAACCCAGAATAAAACAGTTAAAAAAATTTAAATAACCGGTATGTGTTTTGACAGAAGACAAAAACTGCAACACTGAGATTCAAAGACATATTGCCATGACCAAGGATGTATTTCAAAAGCTAACAAGAGTACTAAAGACAGGAAAACCCATTGAAAACAAAGAAAAAAGTGCCGAATTGCTATGTAATGTTTGTTCTTCTGTATGGCAGTGAATCTTGGACGATCTTCTCAATGAAGAAGAAGAGGCTTAAGGCAGCAGAAATGTGGTTTTACAGAAGGATGCTGAGGATACCATGGACAGAGCACGTGTGTAATGATGAGGTGTTGGAAAAGATGCAAACGAGAAGAAAACTGATAATAAATATCAGGAAGAGACAAATAAGGTTCCTGGGACACATAATGAGGAAATAAGGCTTGGAGAACTTAATACTCACAGGTTGGATAAATGGAAAAAGAGACAGGGGAAAGCAGCGTGAGATGTACTTGTTAGGTCTGAGCAAATGGTTGATGGGGGAGGGCTTAGAAGTGATTCCAAGAGGAAATTTATTGAAAGCGACAAGAGACGGAGCCAGGTGGAAGTCCATGATCGCCTACGTCCTGGAGGGACACGACACATGAAGAAGATGATGATTAGAATTTTAATAAAATCTAGACATAAGAAAGTAGAGTTATACATTTTCTTAATTTTTGAGACTTAACAATAAATATATTAAATATTATTTTTTAGATTGAATAAAAAACTTGTTTTCATAGTTATTTATAAAATGGCAAATAAATATTGCTTTGTAGTTAGTTTAGTTGGTCTAGGATGTGTTGTTGTGGTGCAGTGGATATTGGCTCAGAATGAGAAATTTGTGAGCCGAGTTCAAATTCCAGTTGAATTCCTTGCATTCACTTATGCACAAATACCCTTAAGAAAGGTATTAATCTGTCTCTTCCCTCCAGTTGTGGGTTAAATAAAAGAACAGATTGGCTTCTATAGCCTTGGCTGGCAACCAGTCTACTACAGAAAGTAATGGCAACCTACTGCGGGATAATCTTCTGCCTAGTCAGTCATGTCTCTTTTGAGACATGATCGCCTAAAACATGTATCACATATGGCACTTAACTTGTATATATATATATATATATATATATATATATATATATAACTGACTGACTAAATATAATAGTTGGGACATGATTAAGGCTTCTACTGGGCATAAAGTTGAGAATCGGTTTTCTATTGTTATGAAGTAATAAACTGATCCCCCACTAAGTACTACTTAATAATATAATACATTTCTTCACCCTCTAGCTATGAATCAAATAACAGGTCAGATTGGGTTCTATAACCTTGGCTGGCCAACCAGTCTACCACAGAAAGTAATGGCAACTTACTGCGGGATAATCTTTTGGCCAATCAGTCATGTCTTTTTCGAGACATGATTGCCCAAGTGTGTATCACATATGGCACTTAACTGACTGAGTTGGTTTACATATTTTGATAGTTTTGCAATTTTTTTAATAAAAAGATTTCTTTTCAAATTTATTTCTTCCATTAATTCCATGACCTGTTTGGGCCATAGGGGCACCACATGTACTGCAGCTATAGCAGTAGTGGTGTGTCTTGGGCAAGATAGCCTGACAAAGCCCAAACCTCTCCAGGCTGGTTTGAATTCAGTTTTCTTTCTAGACTGTTTGCTTAGCAAGACAATAGTACCTAATTCTCCTGTTATGTAACCATAGCTCGGGTGATGAGATGGATTCCTATTTGCATATAAGTGAATGTAATGAACTCAAATGGAATTAAAACTCCACAAATGATAAATAAATACTGCATTCTAATTGGTTCATAAATTTTGATAATTTTGCAATTTTTTCTAACCTGAGCTCCTATCCATTACTCTACTATCCGCCCTATTCCTTTATAAAAAGTAAATAATAAATATTACATTGTATTTGGATAACATACTTTTAAAATCTTCTAAATAAACACTGCTGAGGGAGTCAAAAGTGTAGAGAGTAATAGTAGTGTCAAGGGAATAACCAGTCGTTTGACAGACAATTTTTTGTGGAGGTTAAACATTGTTAAGAAATACTTAAAAAATAATTTTTCCATTTTCAAATTTTCAGAAAAGCCTTCAGTTCTGATCTCTTGTTTTGATGAAGTGGTTTTATCCTGTATTCAGATAGGACACACACACGTAACTCACTCCTTCCTCCTAAAAAATGAAGGTCCTCCCGAATGCATAGCATGCCAAGAACCTTATACTGTAAAACACTTCCTACTCGACTGCAGTGACTTCACATATATTCGGCAATCTCCTTACAACGTTAACAACCTGAAATAACTTATCAATACAGTCTTAACCTTTCTTAAAACAGTTAAACTATACAAAAAATATAACTCCAATTAAATATCTGACGATCAAAAAAAGGAACCTTGACCCTTACCAGGTGAAAAGTTTGAAATCAACACAACTTTGAAAGCAATGGATAGTTTAAAAAAGCAAGACAAGTCTCAAAGCAAAAAAATTAAAGCAATTCAACATTATTCAAAAACAACATTTGTTTGACCTTAAATGATCTCATAAAGATTGATAGGTTGTTAAACATTAACAAACAAACATCTCTTGTTTTTAAGTATTTTAATGAACCACATAAACTTGTTCTTAAATCTGTTAATATTATATAGAAAATCTAAGTTCCAACTGCCAAAAAAAATATTTTCTTCATTATAGATACTTGAAAACTTAGGATGGTAGACGTCAATACGATATTTACACATTTCAACATATAGAGATATATTTTTTTTAATCGTTTCACCCCATGCAAGGCAGTAATGCCACTGATGCACAGGAGGCTACATAAGAGTAAAAGTTTAGAAAGTAGGAGAGTAAAGAGAAAGACAAACCAGTTACAGTAAGTGTCAGAGAAGGGAGCAAGGAAAGGATGGGAATACAGGTGAGATGACAGTTGCAAAGATAGAGAGAAAGAAAAATATACAGGGTGATGTAGAAAGAACTGGAGTCAAGTGGTTAAGAGATGGGTATTGACATTGCATTTATATTCCTGGAGGTTGTAGCTCTCAGGAAAGCAAGAATATGAAAGAGATTTCCACAGGCGAGAAGTGTGAGAAAAGAATCTGCAGGAGTAGAATTGTTGTCTGCATTTGGTTGATCTAACTGTGAATGGATGGGACCCAGTTGCCAGCCTGGTTGCATGAGTAAACTCCTGTGGCAGGGGCACCAGTGACTTAAGTTCGTCGAAGCAGAAGCCATGAAAATATCTATAGAACAGACAGAGGGAAGCCATATCCTGTCGGTACCTATCGGTATTGAAATATATAGAGACATTTCATACATTTGTGTTGGTCTTGTCTTGTCTTGTCTTGTCTGGTGGGAGCATCTGTTATACTCAGCATAGTTTTCGTCATTAGGTTCCAGCCAACGAATTGATATATAAGCTTTGTCTTTATGCCAGAATGCGCCTTTCACTTGTTGTCTGTCTATTTATATTCATGTGATCATCAGCACTTTATTAATTTACTTAATTCAAGTTCAACTTTTGTTCATTTCACTGTTCTTTTGCATGATAATGTTTATGTGCCTCAGCAATGTTTTTGTAAGTTATCTGAAGTTTCTGTACCAATCAAGAATAATTTTGAATCTATATCAGATTTGTTTCAAAATCCAATCATTGGAGCCATGATAATAACACCAACAATCTTAACCAGGAGCCAAAAGTGATAGCAAAGGTGGTGAATGTTAATCTTTATCACTCTGTATATGACTTCATTTGCTGTACAAAAAGTTCATCATGAAGGTGACTCTGATCCTTGAATAATAGTGTGTTTGAATTTTATAGTTGTGTTGTCATATCCTGCTATGGCAACAGAAAATAATTTTGAGTGAAATTAACAATAGAGATGCTGCAGTTGTGATGCTTTAAAAAGAATGCGTTGGAAAGTGTTATGGTGAAACACGCCTATTCCTCAGATAATGGACTCTCCCTCCTATATTAATAAGAGTTAACAGGAAGTTAACTCGAGAAATTCTTGGGAAGTTCATAGGATTTCTAGAGAGTTCTTTAGAGTTCTATTGGAGTGCAGTAGAACTATTAGGCAGTTGATATTAGTCAGCAGTTAGCCGATTACAAAGGAGTCAGCTCACAGTGGAAGATTACCAAGTTCTTAACATTTTGGGTACGTTAAGTCAATTAGCAACTGACATAGCACGATTATAACTTTCAGTGCAAAAACTACATCACAACAGAAAGGGAAGTAATATTAATAAAGCAGAGTGCTAAAGGTTAATCAATTTCAAAACAACTTTCAATGTCTTTACTGTAAATGAGCAAAGACTTATTTTTCAGTGGTAATAAAAGCATTGTCAATTGAAGGGAAATTATCGATAGTTGCATAGTAAGATTCACCAACTTAGCTTGTTGGAACATCATGGCTTAATGGTTAAAGTGTTGGTAAAAAAAAAGTAGTCCTTTTGTTGGTCACAACTTTGAACTATACTTGTGATAAATTCTTTACTTGTCTTGCAAATAATTTATCTTATACTTCATGAAAAATACCTCGGAACTAATTTATCATTTTTCCATTTTCAAATTTTCATAAAAATCTTCAGTTCTGATCTCTTCTTTTGAAGTATCATAATGAACCTTTAAATCTGTTAATATCAACCATAAATTCGTTCATTGTGAATTAGCCATATTTAAAATATGTTTTAGTGATCTGCAAATGATGTTAATTTATTTTTAATTTTACTGCTCAGAAATATAATATTAATACATTTTAGTTGTATTGTTCTAAAAGTTCTGTTTCATTTATTAAACTAAATTCACAAAACTGCTTCCTTCACTGCTTCTGTTGCTTCTGCTTCCTTAATTCCAAAAAATTTGGAGCATGACACTTCTTTGAACACAGTACTAATCGGCTTACAGTAAAGAGTAACTGTAATCCTCAAGGAGGATTAATCACATAAGTGGTCAGAAATAGACAACAAGAATTTCTGTGTGAAAATTCAGAGAAATAAATGAAAATCAACAAACAACAAATTCTTGCTGCAAGTACTACTACTACTACTACCACTTATGTAATTATTCCTTCTCTAAATTTGACTGATAATAATTTTCTCAATATCCTAATTCTTCTCTCTTCTAGGTGCAGTATCAACCGTCATAAAAAAGTATGATACTGATTAAGAAGAAATAGCTTGATATAAAATATGCAAAGTTTTAATGCACACAGCAACATTGCATTTACGTCCGGATTTCACATATTTATGCACCCGTGTAGTTTATAGACGTATGTACTTTTTGCTTTAGCTATACGAATCTACAAAGGCTGTGTTCAAGGGTTACATGATTGATAATATTACTAAAATACTTTTTTGAGCTAGGCTCAATTTGTGTAGATCTGTAGTATGGTAAAAAGTATTTCATAAATTAGAATTAATTTAGCTTGATAAATATAAATAATACAAAATGCTTTTTATGAATATAAATTTTAGACAATTGTTTTGCTTTTTGGCTGCTTTTAGAATTACAATGTATTATGAATTTAAAATTGTTATTATTATTATTGATCATAATGGAGATTTTATTAACATATATTTACATACTACAGATTAAGTATTGAATTTTATATTATATTTCTTAAAAAAACAACTTAAAAATTTTAAAGACAATACTAATCTGATGATTTGCATTTAAAAACCTATACAAATATTTGTCTATATTTCTGAGATGAGGTATTGTAATCATTTACATTATTCAGACCGTTGTTCCCATTTTTGTAGCCACATTCTCAACATTTCAGCTGTCGTACATTCCTTTTTCAGGTGATTGGAATTTTGAACTGAACCCTTTATTTCATTCACTGGGTTAGATTGTTCTCGTTCTATGAGTCATGCTACTTCCAGATGTCTTAGTTATCTGCATTTAACTCAACTTTCTGACATTTTTGTTCACAATTGCTGTAGCCATATATTGAACTCTCAACTCTTTGGGTCAAGTTACTGGATCCAACCAATGCTTATATCCACTGGGCCATGTGTCCTTGAATCATTTGTTGGGTCCAGTGACTTGACCTAAAGAACAAAGAACTGTGAGTTCAATACCTGTCTACAGCAGAGGTGAACAAAAAGAAATTTAAAGTTGAATTAAAGAGAGGTAACTGATACTGGGAAATCTGGAAGAGCCATGACTTGTGGAACTAAAACAATCTACCCAGTAAATGTAATAGAGTTCAGTTCAAAATTTCAATTACTTGAAGAAGGCTGAAATATACAACAGCCGAAATGTTGTGAATATGTCTGCAAAGATAAGGACAACAGTCCGAATAATTTAAATAACTATAAAAATAGGTTTGAATTTGTTTTATATTTAAAAAAAATTAAAGTTAATATAACTCTAAAAAATGAATTGTATTGCAAAATAGATTCTAGATTATAGTTTGTATTTTAACATGTTGACTGCCAGAAGTTAATTACAAAATCTGACTTCACAAACTAATTTTATAATAGACAACTTAGACGATTAAAATTTCTATGTGTTGAGCTTTAATTGGAGTCTTAACACTAAAAGTATCATTGTGAATAAACTCGTTGGAACCAGCCAATGAAAATGTATTAGGAAATGCTAAGCATGAGATGACTTGTAGTCGACAACATAACAAAAACTACCAAATCAGAGTTGTCTTATGATTGGCAGTCAATGTGTAAACTAATTCAAAATAAGTTATTAGTTCCCCATTTTTGTGTAGAGCAAATCCAGTCTATGTAGATATAAAAAAAATCACATCATAAGGTTTATTTAAATCAGAAAAATATCTTAATCTTATTTGAAAATAATAATAATAATAATGCTATTCTTTCTTTTTTCCCAAACTTTCCTTTCCTAAATCTGTTATCTCCCTCTCCACCTCGTTTAAATTACAGTTTAGAACCCCCAAAGAATTTCTTTCAGTTCCTCCAATTTTTTACTCTTGATTCAACAATTTGGCAAATGAAGGATCAAGCTTAATCTGTTCTGGTGACAAAGTAATCGGCATTGAAACTAGTTTTTTGGATGTGCAACCCAAGTAGAATGATTGCATTGAGGCTCCACAGTTTTTGCAGCCCTGTGTGTTTGCTACCCACCGAGAATGTTTGCTGTTTCCAGAATATTCTACTTTCTTCAGGGTCCTCTTAGTCCCGTTCTACCCTTTCAAGCTGAAACTACAATACTGCACCTTTTCTCACTGCATTTTCAACCGTTAGCCAAGTGCTACCTGTGCAGCTCAACAAACTTTATTTCTTCTCTCTTTTCCTCTGATCCTGACTGAGAGACAAATCCTAATTCTCATCCCTTGAATTGGGAGCGGATTTCTTGATTCTTCATCAACACTGATGTCTGTTTCTAATATTGCTGTGATAAATATCTCCTGATGGACTGGATACGCTAATTCTATTTAAGCTGCATGAAAATTTATAACTTTACTATTCTCATGATCCGACCTGTGCCTTTTTTTGTATCTTTCAAATGGCAAATGTTTATGTATTTACTGTATATATGCAATAAATCTGCTTATTGTGCCTAAAATAAAAAAAAAAATGGAAATTCATTGATTTTTCTCTGCCTATGTGTATGTTATTGTTCTCAACAAGCACACATAATACAACATATGCAATTGCACTTTGCCTTCATAATATATTTGCTAAATTTTCGTTTTAGGACCCGAAGGCCTTTATCTCTTCAAATCTTTCCAAAACGTCCCTATTTCCATGCAAATGTATATGCTGAACTCAAATCGATAATTGTTTATAGAAGAAATGTACTTTTCTTTCATGTTATCGACCAGAAATAAATCGGACTATATCTCACCCTTTACCACCGTTCTCATATCTGATTCACCACTGAATGACTTGTGGCGTAGGATACTGAATTCGTTCTATTTACTCCCTTTTTAGCAATTACTCCGCGATTTGTTGGGTTTTGGAACTCATTTTCTGCATATTAATCACAAAATGGAAGTAAAAAAAAATGAAAAATCTGAAATCTACATGTGAATTCAGTCTGCAGTGAATGACGTTTTTGAACCGTGGTTACGGGGTGAGATAAACAGCAACAAGAAGTTCCACATTTTTCTTCTTGATGAAATGAAAAAAAGGTCGGTTTCTTCAATAAACAATTATCGATTTGCGTTCAGCATATACATTTGCATGGAAATAGGGATGTTTTGGAAAGATTTGAAGGAGTAAAGGCCTTTGGGTCCTTTGTACATAAAAAAGCAGTTTTTTTTCAATGATTCATTTTGTCCTTTGAAAGACATTCTCTATTTTAGATAATAATAATGACACAAATATATCATTTTAATTCCATTAAATCTGATCTTCAAACATTTTTGGTGATCAGATTTAATATTGGCAACATTGATATTTATAGTCAAAAACAATATATTGAGCAGCAGAAACACCTCCCACTTAATCATAAGACATTATTGTCTTCATCTTGCTAATGTCTGACAATTGTGCAGGAGGTATTTCTGCTGCCCCTTGTATTAAATTAAACTGATTATAAAGCAATGATTTCCAATATTAACTAGTATAAAAATAAAGGCTTTATAGCAATGAGATATAAAAAGATTAAAGAACATATTTTATGTGTAATAGAAATAATTATTTTTTTTTATATTTCTGAGATGAGTTAGGATTTACAGTGTTCAGACTATTGTTCTCATCTTTATAGCTATGTTTATGATGTTTTGGCCATTGTACTTTCTGGCCTTCTAGGAATTTTGAACCGAACCCTTTATTCTCATAATACAATGTATACAGTGAATATAGGCATTGGTTAGTTCCAGTGACTTGACCCAAAGAGTTGTGAGTTCAATACCAGGCTACAGCAGTGGTGAACAAATAACCCAGAGTTGAGTTAAAGGGAGATAACCACATGGCTACCGGTAAGTGGCATCACACATGGAATAAGAATGATATACCCCAGTGATCAAAATAAAGGGTTTGGTTCAAAGTGTTTGCCTGAAAAGTTTGAGACAAGAATGTTTGCCTTAATTAAAATTACAAGCAAAATATTTTAGAGGATTAATCTATATCTATAAAACATTTATCACTCTATCTATATTTTAAATTACTCTGTAAATCTATGTTTGTTACTTGTATTATAGAATCTGTAATGTTATAGAATTTATGTAATAGTAATTTTATAAATTATAAAATCTGAAATATTAGCAACATAAGGTTTTAATAAACTTCACATTTTTCTTTTAAAATATTTTTTAACATAAGCAAAAATAAAAGGTGAACAGAACTAATCCTGTCATGAAAAATAATATCTTCTTGAATTTGTTTCCTGTTAAATGCACAGAGTATAAAATTTCTGAGGTTAAAAAAAAAACAGTTTTTGAAAATTTCTGTCTATATTTCTGGGATGAGGAGTTAAAATTATTTGCATGCTGACTCCTATTCTTTGTTGTTATCACAATGTTTCGGCTCGTTCAAGCGGCATAAGCAGTTTTATCAGCGGACAGGTTAAGTGTATCAATATTATAAACAGGAGATCCTTCTAAATCGATAAATATTTTGATGAGGATCAGCATATTATGCTGAAACACTGGTGTTTCAAAAAAAAAAATGGAGAAAAATTGTGAACATTTAAAACATAAGCTGATATTAATGATATTAGTACATCTTCAAAGTGGGCTTATGGCCTGTCACGTTGAATACACCGGTTCATGTTCGATCACCAAAGTTAGGCAACGTTGAGCCTGGTCAGTATTTAGATGGGTGACCGCTTGTGAATACCAGGTGCTGTAAGCATTAATTGGCTTATGACCATATCATGTTGAATACACCGGTTCTCGCACGATCATGGAAGTTAAGCAACGTTGAGCCTGGTCAGTACTTAGATGGGTGACCGCTTGGGAATACCAGGTGCTGTAAGCATTAATTGGCTTATGGCAATATCACGTTGAATACACCGGTTCTCGCTCGATCACGGAAGTTAAGCAACGTTGAGCCTGGTCAGTACTTAGATGGGAATACCTGGTGCTGTAAGCGTTTAGTGACGGATGTTTGTGCTTACGGCCATATCACGTTGAATACACCAGTTCCCGCTCAATCACCAAAAGTTAAGCAACATTGAGCCCGGTCAGTACTTAGATGGGTGACCGCTTGGGAATACCAGGTGCTGTAAGCGTTTAGTGATGGATATGCATGCTTATGGCCTATCATGTTGAATACACCGGTTCCCGCTCAATCACCAGAGTTAAGCAATGTTGATCCTGGTCAGTACTTAGATGGGTGACCGCTTGAGAATACCAGGTGCTGTAAGCGTTTAGTGATGGATGTGCATGCTTATGGCCTATCACGTTGAATACACCGGTTCCTGCTCAATCACCAAAGTTAAGCAACGTTGAACCTGGTCAGTACTTAGATAGATGACCACTTGGGAATACCAGGTGCTGTAAGTGTTTAGTGATGGATGTGTGTGCTTACGGCCATATCACGTTGAATACCCCACCAGTTCTCGCTTGATCACTGAAGTTAAGCAACATTGAGCCTGGTCAGTACTTAGATGGGTGACCGCTTGGGAATACCAGGTGCTGTGAGCATTTCATGACAGATGTGCATTGTGGTACAGTGGATATCGGCTCGGAAAGAGAGATCGGTGAGCCAAGTTTGAATTCCAGTTGAATACCCTGCATTCACTTAAGCACTGGTATCCTTGGGAAAGGTATTAATCCATCCCTTCCCTCCAGTTATGGGTTAAATAACAAAGGTAGGACTTGAGGACCCTGCTCTTAAAAACAAATCCCAATAAATCTTGGACACAAAAAACTTATATAAACAACAATAAATTGTTGCAAGAAAAAGGTATTACCAGCAATAAATAAATAAAATTTAGTTGGTAATAAATGACCCGCTGAGGTTGATTTGCCATAAAAACAAAACAACCAACCAACCAACATTTTCAAAGTTGACATTTTAAAATAATAGCTAAGTGAGTTATCCTAAGGCCAGATAACTCTGTAAAAGTTAGGGATCGATTTGATGATGTATTAATATTATAAACAAGACCCTCATTTCTAAAATTATAACGAATCTTTATTTTTCGACTTTGACGGGTGTGCTGTTTCTCGTACGTTCACCATAGTTAAGCAGTGTTAACTCTGGTCAGTATCTAGATGAGTGGCTACACAAGGATGTGCTGTAGGCTTGGATCTGCAGCTGATGTAACAGATAACAGCTTTGGAATTGGAAATCAGAAAGCTAAGTTCCAATTCTTGTAGAATTTGTTATATAATGTGCAAAAACCATTGGGAAAAATATGGATTCATCTCTTCTTCCCCAAACTGTGGGTTAATTTAGTATTTCTCAACTGGTGCATGTGGATATACTAATAAACTCTGAAAAGTAACCAGGTGTACCTCAAGTTAACAGAAGAGTAAATTATGAATTACTTTTATATTTAAAAAAAAAATTATTTTTAAAAAGCTAGAGATACCAAACATATGTAATGTCTTAAAAATAAATAAAAAATGTTTTATTTCAGGAGATTTTTTTATTATTTTCCTGTTTTCAGATTTCATGAATAATATTTTTTTATTAAAATTCAAAGCACACTTCAGAGTTTTAATCATTTTGCAAGTGTGCACTGAAGTTAAAAAAAAAATGTTGAGAAACACTGGTATAGAGTAGTGCTATTCAAAGTGTGGTACATGTACCGTTGCCGGTACACGAGCCATTGTCTGTCAGTACGTGGAGATTTTTCCAGAAAAGAAAGAAATAATAGTAATACTCTATGCCACGAGAGACTGCCAAGATATTTGACTCATTTTCGTTTTTTCTTTTTACATTTTCATTTTAGTTTTATATTATTATGGCTACATTGTTCATTTACTCACTCATGTTAAAAGTTATTGCTATCCAACTAACAAATGCGATATAATGAACAGCAAAACAGTGAACTGAATACACATCAGACTTTGTTCCATTCATATATCCATGATATATACATATCATATATTTTAAATACATCTTAAATTAATTAAAATTAATATTTTGTTTTATTGTTTGTCTATTATTTAGAAGATTAATGCCTTTTATTAAATTCAAATTGCTTACAAAGTATTAATATTAACTTTAAATATTTTTTTAAAAATATATACCCTTGAAACCAGTGGCCATTACTAATATAGCACAAATATTGTACCTGTTAATGGCACATTGGGAAGACTTGTTATGTAAACGATGATTGCCCTTAGAATGAGCAAGATATCATGTCCTCATGTTTATTACAGATAGTCTCAAAATGTCCCTGAAATCGTACATATCTCAAAAAAAAAAATTCCGAGGTTCACAGTCCCCCCCCCCCTCTTACTCAGCTGGATTGGCTTGCTTTGCTTGCCGGTCCCTGGCATATTGGGAAAAAAAAAAAAAACTACCAGTACGCCACAGATAGTTTGAGAAACACTGATATAGAGTATTAAAATGACTAAGGGAAGTAACCACACATTTACTACCAAAACTGATTTACCTCCCCTTACTACTCTATAGCACATAAGTCAATTTTACATAGCCTTGATCATAGCTCATCTGTCTCCAAAATTTGGTAGTTCCTAAATTAGCAAAAGAGTAATTTATGAATTTTATATTAAAAAAAAAAAATCTTTATTTTTAAAAAGCTAGAGATACTAAGCATATATAATCTTTTAAAAATAAAAAAATATCTTATTTCAGGAAAATGTTTTATTATTTTCCTGTTTTCAATTTCTTCACTAGTTTTTCCTCATTAAAATTTAAAGTGCACCCCAGAATTTTTGTTATTGTACAAATGCCCCTTAAAGTAAAAATATTGAGAAACACTTGCAGCTGCCGTATGTGCATTGTAGTGTAGTGGATATTGACTTGGAACGACAAATCGGGAAGCTGAGTTCAAATTCCAGTTGAACTCCTTGCATTCGCTTATGCACAAATACCCTTGAGAAAGGTATTAATCCATCTCTTCCTTCCAGTTATGGGTTAAATAATAGGACAAATTGGGTTCTATAGCCTTGGCTGGCAACCAATCTACTGCAGAAAGCAATGGCAACCTACTCCGGGATAATCTTCTGCCCAGTCATCATGTCTCTTTTGAGACATGATCGTCCAAGCGTGTTTCACATATGGCACTTAACTGACTAACTGAATATAATAGTTGGAGACATGATTAAGGCATCTACTGGTCATAAAGTGGGGGGTCGGTTTTATTTTGTTATGAAGTCATAAACTGACCCCCCACTAATTAGTACTTAACGATATAATACATTTCTTCATCCTTTAGCTATGAGACAAATAACAGGACAGATTGTGTTCTGTAGCCTTGGCTGGGAATCAGTCTTCTGCAGAAAGTAATAGCAACCTACTGCGGGATTATATTCTGTCCAGTCAGTCATGTCTCTTTCGAGACATGATCGCCCAAGCATGTATCACATATGGCCCTTAACTGACTGTATCAATAAATCATTATTATCTCTAAAAAATTCTTATATCTAAAATTATTTTTTAGCTTTATATAAACCATAAAAAGGTTGATAAACTACAACAACGCAAATCAATAAATCATCTGATAAGTCCCTGAAAGTCTCAGAAATACTAATCTACAAATAAATACTAATCTACAAATAATCTAAAGCACCATTTTTGTCTAATGTACACCATAAGTGAGAATATCATTCCCTGCCTTTCCCTGTTCAAAATTAAACCATCTACATGAAAATGGTATCAAAAGCACTAATCTTAGAAGCGATTATATCCAGACTTCATATAGGACATACAACCATAACCCACTGTTATATCCTCAAAGAGGAAGAACCTTTGGTATGTGTGGGATGCCAAGAGCCATTCTCCATAAATGGCATCAAAACCACCAATCTAGAAAAGAAGTGATTTTATCCTGACTCTATATTGGATATACAACCATAACTCACAGTTATATCCTCACAGAGGAAGAACCTTTGGTATGTGTGGGATGCTAAGAGCCATTCTCCATAAATGGCATCAAAACCACCAATCTAGAAAAGAAGTGATTTTGTCCTGACTCTGTATTGGATATACAACCATAATTCACTGTTATATCCTCAAAGAGGAAGAACCTTTGGTATGTGTGGGATGCCAAGAGCCATTCTCCATAAATGGCATCAAAACCACCAATCTAGAAAAGAAGTGATTTTATCCTGACTCTATATTGGATATACAACCATAACTCACTGTTATATCCTCAAAGAGGAAGAACCTTTGGTATGTGTGGGATGCTAAGAGCCATTCTCCATAAATGGCATCAAAACCACCAATCTAAAAAAGAAGTGATTTTATCCTGACTCTACATTGGATATACAACCATAACTCACAGTTATATCCTCACAGAGGAAGAACCTTTGGTATGTGTGGGATGCTAAGAGCCATTCTCCATAAATGGCATCAAAACCACCAATCTAGAAAAGAAGTGATTTTGTCCTGACTCTGTATTGGATATACAACCATAATTCACTGTTATATCCTCAAAGAGGAAGAACCTTTGGTATGTGTGGGATGCCAAGAGCCATTCTCCATAAATGGCATCAAAACCACCAATCTAGAAAAGAAGTGATTTTATCCTGACTCTATATTGGATATACAACCATAACTCACTGTTATATCCTCAAAGAGGAAGAACCTTTGGTATGTGTGGGATGCTAAGAGCCATTCTCCATAAATGGCATCAAAACCACCAATCTAAAAAAGAAGTGATTTTATCCTGACTCTACATTGGATATACAACCATAATTCACTGTTATATCCTCAAAGAGGAAGAACCTTTGGTATGTGTGGGATGCTAAGAGCCATTCTCCATAAATGGCATCAAAACCACCAATCTAGAAAAGAAGTGATTTTATCCTGACTCTACATTGGATATACAACCATAATTCACTGTTATATCCTCAAAGAGGAAGAACCTTTGGTATATGTGTGATGCCAAGCACCATTCTCCATAAATGGCATCAAATCTACTAATCTAGAGAAGTAGTTTTGTCCAGATTCCATATTGGACATACTACTATAACTCATACTTATATCCAATTTCTAAAGGCAATTAAACTGATTTTAAAAATATAATTAAAAGAAAAAATATTACCATAAGTAACAGCGGTCTTACAATGTAAAATAATCTTTTTTTCAAACTTTTTAATTAAAAGATTTTATTTAGTAAAATATTAAATTTCGGTATTAAATGAACTCTTGGGTTGATATACCATAAACCAAACCAAACCTGCCTTTCCAAAGTTGTCTGACTCAAATGATGCATTCCAAATAATATGCATATATTATTAAAAATTCTATTTCATATTTCTACACATACACTTACACAGATTGTCGTTAAGATATTTTGAAGATAGCAAAAGAAATGTTAATGGAATTTTAAACTTGCATTATAATAGTTTGTTTTAATTCGTAACTTATCAAATAAATTAGCTGAAGCATACTTTAATAAACAAAAAATTCACTAGAATGCCAGTGCAATAAGCAAATAGGTCAGAATATTTGAATTTATTCTGATGAAGATAACAGTCACAAGCTTCTGTAAATAAAGAGAAGGTAAGATTTTTCCCTCCCCTGTGAAACCCTGCACTTGGGAGGTCTTTTTCCCCTGGTTGTGAACCCCTGAAAATAAATTAATTGATTAAAAACAGAAGTTCTAGAAAAAAGTTTGTAAAAGCTTATGCCTGATAAGAAAATTAAAAACAAAATTTTATATACTCACAAAAAAAAAAACAAGTACATAATCTCTATTTTTTAAACAATTTTTTCCCCATCTTTCTACAAGTTTGTTTATGGCATTTTCATAGGAACTTTGTGTTTTTTGTTGGAAGAAGTTTGTGAGGTAGTTTTTAACTGAGTGTATAAAGTCAAATTTTTTTGTCATTTAAATTGTTCTACATCAGTCAGTCAGTTAAGTGCCATACGTGATACATGCTTGGGCGATCATGTCTTGAAAGAGACATGTCTGACTGGGCAGAAGATTATCCCGGAGTAGGTTGCCATTGCTTTCTGCAGTAGACTGGTTGCCGACCAAGGCTCTAGAACCCAATCTGTCCTGTTATTTAACCCATAACTGGAAGGAATAGATGGATTAATACCTTTCCCAAGGGTATTTGCATGTAAGTGAATGCAATGAATTCAGCTGGAATTCGAACTCGGCTCCCCGATTTCTTGTTCCGAGCTGATATCCACTGCACCACAACGCACATCAGTGATTCCCAAACTGGGCGAAATTTGAAGCTACCAGGGGGGAAATAATTATACTACCTACTAAATAAAAAAAATATCAGATGGATTTTCTCTTGTCTGAGAGAAAGAGAGACTACAATTTTGGGGAAAAGAAATGAAAATAGGAAATGCAGCATTCTTTGAGTGTTTGAGTTACATACTTGGTGGGAAAGACATCAAGGACCCATTGAAAGAGGAAATCATCACTCACCTTGATCATTTGGGGGACGAGTTCAAGTGGTATTTCCCTGGTATCAACACTGAAGATATTTCAATGAAGCTGACAAGGAACCCATTTATATGTCAGGTGGATGATATCCCTGAGGACATGCAAAATGAGTCCTTGGAGCTCAAACATGACTCTTCTGCCAAGGATGAATTTCGTGCACAACATGAAGGAGGAAATCTGGATGGTTATGTGCGTTCTGGTGCAGTGGATATCGGCTCGGAACGAGAAATCGGAGAGCTGAGTTCAAATTCCAGTTGAATTTATTACATTTACTTATGCGCAAATACCCTTGAGAAAGGTATTAATCCATCTCTTTCTTCCAGTTATGGGTTAAATAACAGGACAGATTGGGTCTATAGCCTTGGCTGGTAAACAGTCTACCACAGAAAGCAATGGCAACCTACTGCGAGATAATCTTCTGCCCAGTCAGTCATGTCTCAAAAGAGACATGATCGCCCAAGCGTGTATCACATATAGCACTTAACTGACTGACTGACTGAATATAATAGTTGGAGACATGATTAAGGCTTCTATTGTGGGCATAAAGTGGGGGGATCGGTTTTATATTATTATGAAGTAATAAACTGATCCCCCACTAATTACTATTTAATAATTACGATTTAATAATTACTATTTAATAATGTAATACATTTCTTCCCCCTCTAGCTAGGAGTCAAATAACAGGACAGATTGGGTTCTGTAGCTTTGGTTGACAACCAGTCTACTGCAGAAAGCAATGACAACCTACTGAGGGATAATCTTCTGCTCAGTCAGTCATGTCTCTTTAAAGAGACATGATCGCCCAAGCGTGTTTCACCTATGGCACTTAACTGACAGAAACTGAGTGTAGGGGGAAATGACGGAAAACAGTTTGGGAACGACTGTTCTACAAAGACTGGAACAAATGAAAATCTGAAGAAGTCAAGTCAAGAGAATGCTGTGGATGCTGGAGTTTTTCCATTTTAACTCTTCGGGCTTCTGCTTTGCAATATACAGTTTTGTTTTGTTGTGGTGAGAAATTACCCTTTTTTTTGATTTACCAAAATCATCCATTGTTTTTTTGTTATCTAAGTCTCTTTAAATGGGAAAAGGCAGTTGAGATATTGATTTTCAAACTCTTAGCAATCTTTTCCATGGAAACCATCAGTTTATTCCCCACAATATCAAGTAGAGAATCGGCATCGATAATGAACGGTTGCCTGGAACATGGTGATTGTTGAGAATAAAATCATCTTGACAAAATCTGACAAACAACTTTTTGACAGTCTGAAGAACAGGCACACTATTCAAATAAACCTTTGGAATATTGCAGTTCTGACACTTTCTCTTTTCCAAAATTTATCGAAATCTAATCTAAATCTAAACTTATTTATAAATGGAATTTTGTCTCTGTGTGTGTGTGTGCATGTGTCTGTGTGTGTGTGTGTCCATTACCTATAGATATAGATTCCGAAATGGCTGAACCGATTTTCTTGAAAATTTACAGTTGTACTATAAGCGTTTGCGAGTGTTCTTAGCTAGGTTTTGTGTTGAGGTACTCCCAATAAATATTGAAAATCGATAGTTGAAAAAATCGGGTTAGAGAAGGAGTGGTCCGATTTTATCAAATTTGATACACTCATAGACAAAGACAGAAGAAACGATATTCAGAAGTTTCAAGGTTGCAGTTCTTACAATAGTGCAGAAAATCAATAATAAATAAATAAATATATATATACATATATATATAAAAGGCAAGATGTTTGTGTGTGTGTCTGTTTATCTGCCTGTATGTCTATTTTTTTCAGCCCTTTTATTTTAGTTTTTGCTTTGTGTTTGGCTCTAAGTAGGTATAATTGTAGTTCTTAGTCTCAGCCATGATACCATTTACTCAGAGGACTTATTTAGCCTTCAAAATTCAGATGAAAAAAACGTATTTGATATCAATATCAGGAAATCAAAATTTGACATACATCCATTCATTTTTCTTTCAGTCTATGGTTTCGCTTTAACTGGAAACAACTATTGATTTTTAGTCTTTCGTGCCAACGTCCAACGTCTGAGCTCCAGGACCATGGATTAGTTTTAAAGCTTTTATTACACCCGAGCAATGCCGGGCTATACTGCTAGTTGAGCATAAAATGGTGAAAGTGCAACTTTTCATTTTCCATCTTTAAGACATTGTGGTTGTGGTGGAGTGGATATTGGCTCAAAATGAGAAATTGGGGAGCTGAGTTCAAATCCCAGTCAAATTCATTGCATTCACTTATGCACAAATACCCTTGGAAAAGGTATGAATCAGTTGCTTCTCCTTCTTGATATGGGTTAAATAGCAGAACAGATTGAGTTCTTTAACTTTGGTTAGCAACCAGTCTACTGCAGAAACTAATGGTAACCTGCTATGGGAAAATCTTCTGCAGTCAGTCACATCTCTTTCGAGATATGATCGCCCAAGTGTGTAGCATGTATAGCATGTAACTGACTAGATTGGCAGTTAGATCTCATTATTTTACTGTTGAAATTGCTAAGTATCTTTTTAGTATTAGTTTCTTGCCTCTTGCTTACCACATAAGGAACTCGATTTCAGCTTCTTACGATCCTGTCAACTATAATGTTCAAATATTTAACCTCAGCATCATCCGTCTCCTTGAATCCTGTTCTTTTATTGTCATTTATTCTCAGTAATCTTTTCTTGCTCTTTTTCTTTCTTTACTCTCAGTAACTCTAGCCTCTTAGTGGCATTATCACCTTGCTTGGGGTGAAATGATATCTATCTAAACTTATTTATAAATGGAACTTTGTCTGTGTGTGTGTGTATCCGTTACCTATAGACTCCAAAACAGCTGAACCGATTTTCTTGAAAATTTACACAGTTGTACTATAAGCGTCTGTGAGTTTCTTAGCTAGGTTTTGTGTCGAGGTACCCCCAATAAATATTAAAAATTGATAATCGAAAAAATCGAGTTATAGAAGGAGTGGTCCGATTTTAATCAAATTTGATATACTCATAGACAAAAACATAAGAAACAATATTCAGAAGGTTCAAGGTTACAGTTCTTACAATAGTGCAGAAAATCGATAATATATATATATATATATATATATATATATATATATATATAAAAGGCAAGATGTTTGTGTGTGTGTCTGTTTATCTATCTGTATGTCCGTTATACAGATCCACAATTTTTATCCGATTCTCACCAAACTTCACACCAATATTCTTTAGGCTGAGTCTGAGCTCCAGGACCATGGATTAGTTTTAAAGCTTTCATTACACCTAAGCAACTCCGGGTTATACTGCTAGTATATATATATTCAAGTGAATAAAGAACGAAGAAAGTATTAACAACGTTCAAAACATTAATTTAAAACAGTGCTCAATGTAGAAATAGAGCTATGAATATTTATTATAAGTTATAGTTTAGAACATGTACAAATAATAATTTTCTACAAAAGTGTACATTTTGTTTCGACATCATTAACTACCTGATTAGACATTGTTTATTCGATGTTGAAACAAAATGTACACTTTTGTAGTAAATTATTATTTGTACATGTTCTAAACTATAACTTATAATAAATATATGTTCTCTCACCCTTTATACACCCAATGGTGTGTAGGGTAGTAATTTTTGTTACAGTTTCCATAACAAACTGTTTTTTTTTATGGGGCAGGGTTGTTAGCCCTGCACCCAACCTCCATACCTGGAGGACCAGTGAACCATTCTTGGTCCTTATATTTACAGCATTTGATATTCCCAAACAGTCAACCATCTAAGTACTGACCAGGCTCGAGGTTGCTTAACTTTGGTGATCGGACAAGAACTGGTGTATTCAACACAATATAGCCATAGACATAATAAATGTATATATTTGTAGAAATAACGATAAGACTTCATCCCTGCAATTGAAACAGAAATTATGAAATTAATACGGGCCTGATATGTTTTGTCAAATATACTTTAAAATTACTGTTAAAGAAAAGTTTTTGAAAAACATCTGTGTTTGTATGTATGAATTTGATCTAAATTATTTTCCTTAAAAACTAAAATAATTATTCAGTGTTCTCTCTTATTTGTCCAATCAGAATATCATTTTAAATACAAAAAAAAATAATTGTTCCTACTTGTGTTATTATTATTTTTTTTTTTAATAAGAAAATGATTTAAAATACAAAGAATTAAATTATTCTTTCAGGTTTTTTTCATTCAAAAAATGATTTAAAACATGAAAAACTGAATTGTTTTTTCTGTTTTTTTCCAATCAGAAAAAACTTTTTAAAATACAAAAGACTAAGCTGTTCTTTCTTGTTTTTCCAATCAAAAAATGTTTTAAAATATAAATTCTTAAGTTTGAAATAAATGCAAAAAAGTACTTTTTATGCACATATTGGTATTTATTTGATGACTTATGATGAAAAATTTATTGTTTGGTTGTTTTAAGTGTTTCCCTGTATTTGTTTCAATGACCAGATGAAAAGAAAATTTTTCATGGGGGTGGGGGGGAAACAAAAGTATATAGTAATATTATCTGTTTCCTTCTATGGAAACTTTTATCATTTATTGAATGTGCTCCTTGTATTACTCTCAGTTGAAACTTATAAAATCTTTCTTGTAAAACAAATTTTCAGGAAAACAGGTTTCTCAAGTCCAGTAGCTGTTATTGCTTTTTCCAGTATTGATGGGGGTTTTCTTCCTAACCTTTTGTTTGAAATGGTGTGGAATTTCAGGAAAACAGGTTTCTCAGGTCCTGTAGCTGTTTTCCTGAAATTCCACACCACTTCAAAGAAAAGGTTAGGAAGGAAATAGCTCATATTACCTTTGGCAGACCTTAAGCATATTTGATACAATTGGTATTTAATTAAGAAGACCATTACGTTTTTTTTAATTTTTTTTCCAGACAGATCATTATAAAATACAACAAAATTGTATTTAATTATTGTATTATTAGTTTATTGTATTAAAAAATATTATAATGATATTCACCCTGTACAAGGCCTAAGAGCCACTTAATATAGAGGGTTACAGAATAAAAGGCACAATTTATGGGGTTATATCAGAAAGATAACACTTTGCTCTAGATTTGAACAGTAATAAAGTAGAATAGTAATAAAAAGAACAGAATGATATTTTTATCAGAAATATTGTTTTCCTGGAAAATTAAGGTTATACTCTTTTTTTTATAATCATATCACCCCAAGCAAGGCATTTTACTGCCACTGTTTTGCAGGGGGTTACATAGGAGGAAAATTATGAGAGAGTGATAGGTTATAGGAGTTGTCAGGAAGTGGGTAAGAAAAGGATGAAAATATTGATGAGAGTGGAGTGAATGAAGAAAGGAACATGAGGGAGTGGATAAAGAAAAAAAAAGAGAAAAATAAAAGAGAGAAAAAAGAAAGTAAGTAAATAGAAAGAATTGTAGAATTATTTTTTTTATAATCATATTGCCCCAATCAAGGCATTTTACTCCCACTGGTGTGCAAGGGGTTACATAGGAAGAAAGTTATGAGAAAGAATGACATGTTATAGGAGGTGTCAGGAAGCAGGGTAAGAGAAGGATGAGAATACTGATGAGTGGAGTGGATGGAGAAAGGAGCATGAGAGAGAGGATGCAGGTTAGTGAGATAGGAGATGACTATTAATTTTACATTTAAATTCTTGGAGATTGTAGCTGTCGGGGAAGCAAGTAAATGGAAGGGCATTCCACAGGGGGAAATGCGAGAAAAGAAACTGCTGGAGTAGAATTTGTGTTTACAACTTATCGTTTTGACAGTAAAAGGGTGAGACCTAGTTGCTAACCTTGTTGCTCGAGTAAATTCATATATAGGGGGCACCAGAAGCTATGAAAGTATTTGTAGAAGAGACACAGGGAAACCACATTGCGCCGGTGAGAAAATGACTCTATCTGAGCTGCCAAGTTGGGATCGATCACATTACAGATTTTCCGTTGTATTTTGTCAAGGACCCCTAGGTGGATTGCAAGGAGCACCAGACTAGATATGGTAGCAGTATTCAATGCACGGGTGGATGGTAGATTTATATATATGCAGGATTCTTTTAGACGGGATAAACTTCCTGACCCTACACAGAGAAACGACCTTCTTAGCAGCGGATTTAGCTATGGATTCTATATAGTCATTCCGCTTGAGGTCTGTTGTGAGAGTTAAGCTGAGGAGGTGCAGTGTTTTGCTTTCAGGGAGATTAGCCTGATCCACACTAATGGCTGGGTAGGAGTGATTGTCTGTGATGGTTAATAGATAGCAACTTTGTTTTGGAAGCATTAAAATTCACGAGCCATTTCTTACCCCTGTCTGCCATAGATTGGAGGTTTTTTTCAAGGTCCTTTTTTGGTGATGCATATACAAATTTTGGCAAACATAGCAAAATGTATCTGCAATAAGATAAAGATGACAAAAAGAGTTTTTTTTTCTTTGACACTGTTTTATTGCTTTTTTAATCTTCAACTTTAGGCAATGTTTATTATTTTGAGAAGTGATTTCAACTGGAATAACACCTAAACATATTACAAAAGTGAATTTATACATTTCTTTGTTTTTGAGAATGAGCAACCAAAAGTATAAACACTATTTATTAGGTTGTTTATTTCCAATAATTCAGCTGTGTATCTAGCATTGTGGATGTGCGTTGTGGTCCATTGGATATTGGCTCAGAACAAGAAATTGGGGAGCCGAGTTCGAATTCCAGCTGAATTCATTGCATTCACTTACACGCAAATACCCTTGGGAAAGGTATTAATCCATCTCTTCCTTCCAGTTATGGGTTAAATAACAGGACAGATTGGGTTCTGTAGCCTTGATGGCAATCGGTTTTCTTTTGTTATGAAGTAATAAACTGATCCCCCACTTATTAGTGCCTTAATAATATAATACATTTCTTCACCTCTTAGCTATGAGACAAATAACAAGACAGATTGTGTTCTGTAGCCTTGGCTGGGAACTAGTCTACTGCAGAAAGCAATGGCAACCTACTGTGGGATAATCTTCTGCCCAGTCAGTCATGTCTCTTTTGAGACATGATCGCCCAAAGCGTGTATCACGTATGGCACTTAACTGACTGATCTAGCATTGAAAAGCCATGATGGTCATCAGCAAAAAAAGCAGCCGAAAGTGCCAAATACAGGTGGGGGACTCTGAAATGAAGCAGGTCCAAAAATTTAAATAACTGAGAAGTGTTCTAACAGAAGATGGAAAGTGCAACACAGAGATCTGAATTCAAATTGGCATGGCAAAGGATGCATTCCAGAAGCTGAGTAGAGTATTAAGAGACAGGAAAATTTTGCTAGAAACAAAATACTGGATTGCTATGTGTTGTCAGCTCTTCAATATGGCAGTGAATGCTGGGCAATATCATCAAAGATGGAAGAAAAGACTTGAAACAACTGAAATGTGGTTTTACAGAAGCATGATGGATATAAAGTGGGGGATCAATTCCATATTACAATCACTATATAAAATGACCCCTCTTTTTATGGTCACACCATTTCTATACATTTATGTTCCTGAGATCCAAAAGCACGTAGATGCATTCCAGGGTCTGAGTAGAGTATTAAGTGATAGGACTATTTCGCTAAAAACAAAGAAGAGGTAACTGGATTGCTATTCTTCAATATGGCAGGGAATGCTGGACAATATCATCAAAGATGAAGAAAAAACATGAAGCATTTGAAATGTGGTTCTACAGAAGGATGCTGTGAATATCAAGGATTGAGTATGTGAGCAATGATAAGGTGCTAGAAAGAATGGAAATGAAAAGGAAATTAATACTGAGCATCAGGAATAGACAGTAGGGGATCAGTTTATTACTTCATAACAATAGAAAGCCGATCCCCCCACTTTATGCCCAGTAGAAGCTTTAATCATGTTCTCCAACTATTATATTCAGTTAGTCGGTTAAGTGCCATACGTGAAACATGCTTTGGGCAATCATGTCTCGAAAAAGACATGACTGACTGGGCAGAAGATTTTCTCACAGCAGGTTGTCATTACTTTTTATGGTAGACTGGTTGGCAGCCTAGGCTACAGAACCCAATCTTTCCTATTATTTAATCCATAACTGGAGGGAAGAGATGGGTTAATATCTTTCCCAAGGGTATGTATGTGTAAGTGAATGCAAGGAATCCCACTGGAATTCAAACTCAGCATTTCAATTTGTCATTCCGAGTCAATATCCACTGCACCACAACACACATCCAAATAACCTGGATAAGCAATAAAAAAAATCCCAAATCAATCACTTTTCATAGGAGATCAGGAAACTGTAGTCTGGATGTGGCAGAACCTCAATGTCTTCCTGGCGGTGTGTGGCTTAGCATTGTCCTGCTGTATCAAAGCACGCTTTTGGTTGATCAGAGCCGGGTACTTTGCTTCAACTTTTCGTAGACCTGCTCAAGTTGCTGACAGTAAAGTGTGGCACTGATGGCACGACCATTCAAAACCAACTCAAAATGCATGATTTTTTCAAAGTTCCACCTAATGCACAACATGACTTTCTTGCCGAATTGATCTTGTTTTGGAACCGACGGTGTCTCTTGCCCTTTCTGAACCCATCGCTTGTCTTGATTGTGCTGGGCCAGATAGACCCATTTCGCAAGTGTTTACGAACATTTTGGGACAACTTAATATTACAATAACAATCATAAATATAAAGTTCTCTTTCTTCTTCATTCATATTATTCCTTTTTGCTTGCATTCATTCTCTATTAAGTCTACTGTTGTAATCCTAAAATGAGTAATCACCAAAATGGAGATTGGGAATAATAGTATATCAAGAAGTACAAGACTTGCACGCTGCATGAAGTAGATACACTGTTAGTCAATATAATCACTCTTTTCCTTACTCAAATAGTATTTATTTTTTAGTACATTTAACTGTTTATAAATACAGAATAACATTATAAAGAAACAAAAATTGAAAACTTGCAGAAGCTTTATCTTTCAATTTGCTAATGATGTAGTTACGAATTTGCATTGTGGTACAGTGGATATCCACTCGGAATGACAAATCAGGGTGCCAAGTTCGAATTCCAGTTGAATTCGTTGCATTCACTTACGCACAAATACCCTTGGAAAAGGAATTCAGTCTGTCTCTTCCCTTCAGTTATGGGTTAAATAACAGGGCAGATTGGGTTCTATAGCCTTAGCTAGCAATCAGTCTACTGCAGAAAGCAATGCCAACCTACTGCGGGATAATCTTCTGCCCAATCAGTCATGTTTCTTTTGATACATGATCACTCAAAGCGTGTATCACGTATGGCACTTAACTGACTGACTGAATATAATAGTTGGAGAACATGATTAAGGCTTTTACTAATCATAAAATGGAGGATCTGTTTTCTATTGTGACGAAGTAATAAACTGATCCTCCACTAAATACTACTTAATAATATAATATATTCTTCCCCTTCTAGCTATGAGTCAACTAACAGGACAGATTGGGTTCTATAGCCTTGGCTGGCAACCTGTCTATTGCAGAAAGCAATGGCAACCTACTGCAGGATAATCTTCTGTCCAGTCAGTCATGTCTCTTTCGAGACATGATTGCCCAAAGCATGTATCACGTATGGCACTTAACTGACATAATCTCTTAACTGAAAACAGAAGATTTTTTTGCATTCTTTAACAATGTGAATCATATATGTGGAGTTCATTTTATTTTTCAACAACAATAATCTGTTCTTTTTCATTTAACTTTCATTTTCATTTGAATGAAAATGCTTAGTCTACAGAAAAAAAAACAAAGAAAATCTAACATTGATGATGGCACCCTTTTTCAGAAACCCTCAAAAAGTATATTTTTTTAAGAATTTTCATGTAACCTTATTTGACCTGCACAGATAAATTTTGTTCTGTGAAGACTTGTTGCAAAATCTTTCTATTTTCCTTTGGTTCATTAATTTGCTTCGGAAAGTGCCGAGGATTATGCATATTCATTTTACAATATTATCTCCTTATCTCTTCTGGTTCCATTTTTTATTTGCTTTTCAATCGGAATAATAAACTCTACAAGCCTCGAAGATCAACTAACATCTCTGGCTTCTTATGATTAACAGGTTTTTGTTTTTTTTAATGCTCACCAATGTGTTCGTATACAGGTTTGGGTAAAAAGAAAGGTGAAGTATATTAGAGACCTCGTTAGTTGTTTGGCACATTTTTGTTTGCTTTGCATTTGATTTTTTTTAATGCTTTTATGGTGAAACACACCTATTCCTCAGATAATGGACTCTCCCTCTGTTATGGTGAAACACACCTATTCCTCAGATAATGGACTCTCCCTCCTATATTAATAAGAGTTAACAGGAAGTTAACTCGAGAAGTTCTTGGGAAGTCGATAGGAGTTCTTAAAAAGTTCTAGAGAGTTCTTTAGAGTTCAGTAGAATTACTATGCAGTTGATATTAGTCGGCAGTTAGGAGTCAGCTTACAGTAGAGGATTACCAAGTTCCTAACATTTTGGGTGCATTAAGTCGATTAACAACTGACATAGCACGATTATAACCTTCAGTGTGAAAACAACTCTACAACAAATACTCAGGTAACATCGATAAAAATTGAACAGATCCAGATCCTTCTCAATCCTTGGAGAAGTCTTTCCCTGATTATCCATATTTTCAGGGATGTAGCAGTACTCACCATACTTGGCCAGTTGGAGAGACTATTTAACCCATAGAGGTTTGTGATTTCAAACTTGTCCATCTAGACTTGTTGCCACCCAAGGCTATAGGACCCAGTCTGTATGGGAGAAGAGATTGATTTATACTTTACCCAAGTAAATGTAGCAAACTTGGTTGGAATTCAAAGCTCAGCTCCAATTTCTCAATCTGAACCACTATCCATACCTCAATCATGTTTTGATACTAGTATTCAGCAATACAAGGCCCAAGAGCCACTCAAGGTAGAGGGTTACTGTGTGATGTCGTATGAGCATAAGAAAACGTAAGAAGTACAGTTTATAAGGTTATGTATGAAAGATAACAGTTAAGTGCCATATATGATACATGCTTTGGGTGATCATGTCTTAAAAGAAACATAACTGACAGGGCAGATGATTATCCCGCAGTAGGTTGTCATTACTTTCTGTGGTAGACTGGTTGCCAGCCAAAGGCTATAGAACCCAATCTGTCCTGTTATTTGACTCATAGCTAGAGGGGGAAGAAATGTATAATATTAGTAAGTAGTAATTTAGGGGGATCAGTTTATTACTTCATGACAACAGAAAATCGATCCCCTACTTTATCACCAGTAGAAACTTTAATCATGTCTCCAACTATTATATTCAGTAAGTCAGTTAAGTGCCATACATGATACATACTTTGGGCGATCATGTCTCAAAATGGACATGAATAACTGGGCAGAACATTATTCCGCAGAGGTTGCCATTGCTTTCTGCAGGAGACTGGTTGCCAGCAAAGACTATAGAGCTGAATCTGTACTGTTATTTAACCCATAACTGGAGGGAAGAGACGGATTAATACTTTTCCTAAGGGTATTTGTGCCTAAGTGAATGCAAGGAATGAAAGATAACAATTAACTTGAAGCAGTCAAGATTGTGTTGATCAAGAAAACATCATGTTGGGAGTCTGTTCCACAAAACAGCAGGTGTTTGGAAGAAATTGTCTGAGTAGAACGTCACACCAATTGGATAATCAGGGAATGTGGATGATTAACCCATTTGTACATGGCATGGTGGGTTCCAGCTGCCAAGGGTCATTGCTGATGGAACCAAAGAATGTAACTTTCCAAAGAAATAGCAATAGAATAGAGAGAGTTTTGCTATGTTTCATTTGTGAAAAGTGTTATGGGGTGGGAAATAATTCAGCCCTCTCAAGGCCAAGTAGACACTTTTGAGCACTTATCAAAACAGGCAGGGCTTACGGCCATATCACGTTGAATACACCGGTTCTTGCTCGTTTGCCGAAGTTAAGCAATGTTGAGTCTGGTCAGTACTTAGATGGGTGACTGCTTGGGAATACCAGGTGCTGTAGGCGTATAATGATGGATATGTGTGCTTACGGCCATATCACGTTGAATACACCGCTTCTTGCTCGTTCACCGAAGTTAAACAATGTTGTGCCTGGTCAGTACTTAGAAGGGTGACTGCTTGGGAATACCAGGTGCTGTAAGCGTTTAGTGATGGATATGCGTGCTTACGGCCATATCACGTTGAATACACCGGTTCTTGCTCGTTTGCTGAAGTTAAGCAATGTTGAGCCTGGTCAGTACTTAGATGGGTGACCGCTTGGGAATACCAGGTGCTGTAGGCATATAATGACAGATGTGCGTGCTTACGGCCATATCACGTTGAATACACCGCTTCTTGCTCGTTCACCGAAGTTAAGCAATGTTGAGCCTGGTCAGTACTTAGAAGGGTGACCACTTGGGAATACCAGGTGCTGTAAGCGTTTAGTGATGGATATGCGTGCTTACGGCCATATTACGTTGAATACACCGGTTCTCGCTCAATCACCGAAGTTAAGCAACGTTGAGCCTGGTCAGTACTTAGAAGGGTGACCGCTTGGGAATACCAGGTGCTGCAAGTGTTTAGTGATGGATGTGCATTGTGGTGCAGTGGATATCAGCTTGAAAAGTGAAATCGGTGAGCCGAATTCAAATTCCAGTTGAATACCCTCCATTCACTTAAGCACTGGTACCCTTAGGAAAGGTATTAATCTGTTCCTTCCCTCCAGTTATGGGTTAAATAATGGGGTAGGACTTTGGGACCCTGCCCTTAAAAACAAATCCCCAATGAATCTTGATACTCAACAAGAAAAAGTATATCTAGACAGAAAACTTATATAAAAAAAACAACAATAATTTGTTGAAAGAAAAAAGGTATTACCAGCAATCAATAAATAAAATTTAGTTGGCAATAAATGACCTGCTGAGGTTGATATGCCATAAAAACAAAACAACCAACCAACAAAACAGGCAAGTGAAGAATGGGCAACTGAAGCCTGGATATAGCAGCAATACTTTAACTTTGGTCTGATCTGGTTCTTGTAAAATATAGCAATGGAAGTCAGATATTTACCAACTTTAGTAATAGATCGTACATAAAATTTCCACTTGAGGTCTGGGGAGAGCTTGAATTCCAGTAGAGATTCAAAGCAAGGAGATTTCTTAAGAGAGCACCTATCTATTATAGTAGGTGAAAGTTCAAGGTCTACTTTGTGATGGTGGGACATCACTAATTTTGTTTTGGAAGTATTGAATTTTAATTAGCTAATCTATCATCAAGACTACGTCAGAGGGGAGATGAGGTGCTAGGTTCTGCTCACCTAGATTTTTGGAGATGCATCTGTAAGTTGTTGTATCAACCACAGGAGATATTTAATAAAGATTGGAGTAGGCTTTTAAGCAGATCGTTAATATAAATTAGAAAGTGAACAAGACTGAGAAAAAAGCTGACATTGATCTCACAGATGTCTGATGACTGACTTTTAGCAGTGATTCTTCTGAATATCTTAGAGAAAACATTACCAATGGCAATTAAGTTTTTCATAAGTATTTCTTTGATCTTGTTTCTGAGGGTTTTTATTGCAAATCTCAATTGCTCCTCTCTTGAATCAGTTTGAAGGGCTGTTGTCTACTTTTGATAAAGGAAATTCTTTCCCAATTCCACTCTTGAGTCATTTGCAGTATTTTTGCCTGATTTTCCAGATAGATAGTGGGTTGATCTTTTTAGTGGCATATCAATCTCTATGGATTATTTAATAGCAAAATTTAAATATTTGGATTGGATTGGTTGGTTGATTTTGTTTAGTGGCATATCAACCTCTATGGGTCATTTAATGCCAAAATTTAAATATTTGGATTGGATTGGTTGGTTGATTTTGTTTAGTGGCATATCAACCACTATGGGTTATTTAATAGTAAAATTTAAATATTTTGAACACAATCTCCTGGCTTCAGCTATTATGCACAAGAAAAACGGTAATAGTATTGGAATTTCTAATGCATTTCTATACTAAAACCATTTCTTATGAATTTCTAAAGATGGTCTTAGCATTTGCAGTACTATGGGATCATTAGAGAGAATGAAAGTTTGGATGGATTTGTTTCATAAATCCTAGCCATAATATTCCAGGTTCTATAAAGAGCTAGTATTCAAATAATTTCTAATGCATTCCTATAGTAAAATCATTTCCAATGAATTTCTATAGATGCTTTTAGTATTTGCTATATCACTAGATATGGAATCATTAGAGGGAATGAAAGTTTGGATGGATTTGTTTCATAAATCCTAGCCATAATATTCCAGGTTCCATAAAGAGCTAGTATTCAAATAATTTCTAATGCATTCCTATAGTAAAATCATTTCCAATGAATTTCTATAGATGCTTTTAGTATTTGCTATATCACTAGATATGGAATCATTAGAGGGAATGAAAGTTTGGATGGATTTGTTTCATAAATCCTAGCCATAATATTCCAGGTTCCATAAAGAGCTAGTATTCAAATAATTTCTAATGCATTCCTATAGTAAAATCATTTCCAATGAATTTCTATAGATGCTTTTAGTATTTGCTATATCACTAGATATGGAATCATTAGAGGGAATGAAAGTTTGGATGGATTTGTTTCATAAATCCTAGCCATAATATTCCAGGTTCCATAAAGAGCTAGTATTCAAATAATTTCTAATGCATTCCTATAGTAAAATCATTTCCAATGAATTTCTATAGATGCTTTTAGTATTTGCTATATCACTAGATATGGAATCATTAGAGGGAATGAAAGTTTGGATGGATTTCTTTCATAAATCCTAGCCATAATATTCCAGGTTCCATAAAGAGCGAGTATTCAAATAATTTCTAATGCATTCCTATAGTAAAATCATTTCCAATGAATTTCTATAGATGCTTTTAGTATTTGCTATATCACTAGATATGGAATCATTAGAGGGAATGAAAGTTTGGATGGATTTCTTTCATAAATCCTAGCCATAATATTCCAGGTTCCATAAAGAGCGAGTATTCAAATAATTTCTAATGCATTCCTATAGTAAAATAATTTACAGTGAATTTCTATAGATGCTTTTAGTATTTGCTATATCACTAGATATGGAATCATTAGAGGGAATGAAAATGTATAAAAGATGATTAATTAGGCAGATAGTAGATAGCGATTGACATTGCATTTAAATCTTTGAAAATTAAAGTTAGCTGGAAAGCATAGAACCAGAAATAAGTGCAAGAAAATAAGTTGTCAGCATAAAACTTACATCTCGCCAACTCAACTGTATATCAATAAGAACTTGTCATCGGTTTAATACTCTGAATATATTCCTGAAGTCTAGGTACCATAGTGAAAAGCTTATCTGAACAATTACTATGAAAGTATTTATAGAAAAATGCAGAAGGGTGGCAACCTTATGGCAGTGGGAAGTAGCTAAAGCCAAGATGCAATACTTTAAGACAATCGGCTATTAATCATTTAAACATCTCAAATTTCCATCATTCATATTTGAACCGGAGAACTATAAAGCAGTTAATGAATTGCCAGTCATTATCGTCTGTCTTTTTGAAATTTGTTTTTTTTTTCTCCTTTCTTTGCGATAACATTTTCTCAGTTTTTTCACACTCAGTCTTGCCTTGTGTTTCAGGGACTTTATCACCTTGATTGGGGAAAGTGTTTAAAAAATAAAATAAAATCAAGCATCAGTTCATATTTCAAAACTTTGATCGATCTATAATATCTTATCAAATATCTTGTCATAAAATATAACATTTTTAATGAGTTATCAAATTATTATGATCTGCCTCCTGACTACAAGTTTGACTCATGCATATGCGTATCTGAAGACAGATAAATGCTATTAAAATGTCGAATTTTTGTTGGTGGGGTTGAGGAGTAAGATTTGGAGGATGACCTTGGGCTCATGCATTTAGTATACTGGTTCTGGTGATAATTATGGCTATCAGGAAATGGGCCAAAAATGGTGTCTAACCTAAAAATAACTAAACTGAAAATGGACTTTAGTAATTCAGGTATTTTATGCACTTCCTCGGTGTTCTTATAACCTTGTCCAGTTTCTGGCCGGTAAATCCACGAAAGCCATGCGAAGGAATATGATAGTGGAGAGGCATGTTCATGCTTTCATTACTGCCACCATACTTTGCATGTTTTTCAGTCTTACATTAAAACTTATAATCATCGCTATCAGAAGTTCTGACCAGTATGGAAGAGGTTATCATTTTTGACCAGCCTTATGAATTCTATAACTTGTGTGTGCATATTAGATAAAATGAAAAACAGTTTTGTTTACTACACATTTCACTCTTGCTAGATAGGCTTCCTCGAGCCAGAACAAAATCAATTTGTGTGTCCCAGTAATTCAGGTATCTTATGCACTTACTCGGGGTTCTTTTGTCCAGTTTCTGGCAGGTAGATCCACGAAAGATCAAGACGACCAGATAAAGACCTTAAGACTTTGAAGATGAAATTCCATTCATCGGCAGGTTTATTAAAAGCCAAAAAAAAAAAAACTAAAACTAGAAAATGAAATAAGTAGATATATGAGACTCAAATGAACAAAAAAGGGTGAAAAGAAATACAACACAAGCATTTAGAGGTTTAAAGATAGAAGTAAGACCATTTGTGAAGAGGTTTGAAGATAAGTAAGACCATTTGTGAAGAGGTTTGAAGATAGAAGTAAGACCATTTGTGAAGAGGTTTGAAGATAGAAGTAAGACCATTTGCGAAGAGGTTTGAAGATAGAAGTAAGACCATTTGCGAAGAGGTTTAAAGATAGAAGTAAGACCATTTTGCGAAGAGGTTTGAAGATAAGTAAGACCATTTGCGAAGAGGTTTAAAGATAGAAGTAAGACCATTTAGAAGAGGTTTGAAGATAGAAGTAAGACCATTTGCGAAGAGGTTTGAAGATAGAAGTAAGACCATTTGCGAAAGAGGTTTGAAGATAGAAGTAAGACCATTTGCGAAGAGGTTTTGAAAGATAGAAGTAAGACCATTTGCGAAGAGGTTTGAAGATAGAAGTAAGACCATTTGCGAAGAGGTTTGAAGACAGAAGTAAGACCATTTGCGAAGAGGTTTGAAGATGAAGTAAGACCATTTTGCGAAGAAGTTTTGAAGGAATAGAAGTAAGACCATTTGCGAAGAGGTTTGAAGATAGAAGTAAGACCATTTGCGAAGAGGTTTGAAAGACCAGTAAGACCATTGCGAAGAGGTTTGAAGACAGAAGTAGAGCCATTTGAAGAGGTTTGAAGATAGAAGTAAGACCATTTGCGAAGAGGTTTGAAGACAGAAGTAAGACCATTTGCGAAGAGGTTTGAAGATAGAAGTAAGACCATTTGCGAAGAGGTTTAGGACAAGTAAGACCATTTGCGAAGAGGTTTGAAGATAGAAGTAAGACCATTTGTAAGAGGTTTGAAAGATAGAAGTAAGACCATTTGTAAGAGGTTTGAAGATAGAAGTAAGACCATTTGCGAAGAGGTTTGAAGACAGAAGTAAGACCATTTGCGAAGAGGTTTAAAGACAGGTAAGACCATTTGTAAGAGGTTTGAAGATAGAAGTAAGACCTTTAAGAGGTTTAAAGACAGAAGTAAGACCATTTGTGAAGAGGTTTGAAGATAGAAGTAAGACCATTTGCGAAGAGGTTTAAAGAAGACAGAAGTAAGACCATTTGCGAAGAGGTTTAAAAACAGAAGTAAGACCATTTGCGAGAGGTTTAAAAACAGAAGTAAGACCATTTGTAAGAGGTTTGAAGATAGAAGTAAGACCATTTGTAAGAGGTTTGAAGATAGAAGTAAGACCATTTGCGAAGAGGTTTGAAGATAGAAGTAAGACCATTTGCAGAAGAGGTTTGAAGATAGAAGTAAGACCATTTGCGAAGAGGTTTGAAGATAGAAGTAAGACCATTTGCGAAGAGGTTTGAAGATAGAAGTAAGACCATTTGCGAAGAGGTTTGAAGATAGAAGTAAGACCATTTGCGAAGAGGTTTGAAGATAGAAGTAAGACCATTTGCGAAGAGGTTTGAAGATAGAAGTAAGACCATTTGCGAAGAGGTTTGAAGATAGAAGTAAAGACCATTTGCGAAGAGGTTTGAAGATAGAAGTAAGACCATTTGCGAAGAGGTTTGAAGATAGAAGTAAGACCATTTGCGAAGAGGTTTGAAGATAGAAGTAAGACCATTTGCGAAGAGGTTTGAAGATAGAAGTAAGACCATTTGCGAAGAGGTTTGAAGATAGAAGTAAGACCATTTGCGAAGAGGTTTGAAGATGAAGTAAGACCATTTGCGAAGAGGTTTGAAGATAGAAGTAAGACCATTTGCGAAGAGGTTTGAAGATGAAGTAAGACCATTTTGCGAAAGGTTTTGAAGATAGAAGTAAGACCATTTTGCGAAGAGGTTTGAAGATAGAAGTAAGACCATTTGCGAAGAGGTTTGAAGATAGAAGTAAGACCATTTGCGAAGAGGTTTGAAGATAGAAGTAAGACCATTTGCGAAGAGGTTTGAAGATAGAAGTAAGACCATTTGCGAAGAGGTTTGAAGATGAAATAGACCATTTGCGAAGAGGTTTGAAGATAGAAGTAAGACCATTTGCGAAGAGGTTTGAAGATAGAAGTAAGACCATTTGCGAAGAGGTTTGAAATAGAAGTAAGACCATTTGCGAAGAGGTTTGAGAGATGAAGTAAGACCATTTGCGAAGAGGTTTGAAGATAGAAGTAAGACCATTTGCGAAGAGGTTTGAAGATAGAAGTAAGACCATTTGCGAAGGGTTTGAAGATAAGACCATTTGCGAAGGGTTTGAAGATAGAAGTAAGACCATTTGTGAAGATGTTTGAAGATGATAAGACCATTTGTGAAGATGTTTGAAGATAGAAGTAAGACCATTTGTGAAGAGGTTTGAAGATAGAAGTAAGACCATTTGTGAAGATGTTTGAAGATAGAAGTAAGACCATTTGTGAAGATGTTTGAAGACAGAAGTAAGACCATTGCGAAGAGGTTTGAAGACAGAAGTAAGACCATTTGCGAAGAGGTTTAAAGACAGAAGTAAGACCATTTGCGAAGAGGTTTAAAGACAGAAGTAAGACCATTTGCGAAGAGGTTTAAAGACAGAAGTAAGACCATTTGCGAAGAGGTTTAAAGATAGAAGTAAGACCATTTGTGTAAATGTGTAATGGAAAGTAGTGAATACTTTGGTTGCACAAATATTTTTCAATGTTGGTCTAAGTTGTCAAAAAGAAAGTTACATTTCAGAATAGTATCTAAGCCATGAACATGTGGTGAAAATGATTCTCGATAAAGAGATATAAATGTATAAAAGATGACTACATTAAACAAATGTTCAAATAATAGCATAAGAGAGACCAAAGCAGAAAAAAAGCTTACATATTTACAATGCTACCATTTGGAGCGGGGGTAAGATTAGGAGGATAACCTTGGGCTTATGCTTTTTGTATAATGGTTCTGGTGATAATTATGGCTATCAGAAAGTGGCCAAAAATGGTGTCTAACCTAAAAATAACTAAACTGAAAATGGACAAAAAAAGTAGAGCAGTATAGGTTTGTACTCTGGATGTGCATTTTGGTGCAGCAGAATGAGAAATTGCAAGCCGAGTTGAATTCGTTGCATTCACTTACGTGCAAATACCTCTGAGAAAGGTATTAATCCCTCAAATACTAGCATAAGAGAGACCAATGCAGAAAGAAATGATTTTAAAGGTTATATACCAGTGATTCTATAGTAGAACCTCATGTAGGGCCTGTACTTTACTCTGCTGTTTCTGGTGATAACTAAAGCTTAACAGAAAATGGTCAAAAACAGTGACCAATCTAAAAAGTACCTGAAATGAAAAAAAGGGACAAAAGAGAATTAATACTAGTTTGTACTGTGGCAATAAGACAAATACAAATGCTCTGGTAGTTAAACTGCTATTTAATTCCTGTCAACAGCTTCTAAAATCTCCATGTATCGTACTTTCACATTTCGCTCTTTCCTCTTTAGCATTCTCATTATTTTCATTGCTTCATATTAAACGATCTGCACTACCGGCTATAATCATTAGCCCCCCCCTCCCCAGTGTTTTAAAAAAAATGATGCATTTCATACTATTTTTTAATATCTATTGCAAAGTAAATAATTGTAAATGAAAACAGAATGGTTCTTTTATTATTATTAAATTTCAAAATTTTACAAGGCAAATAGCGACAATTTACCCATCGCACCCTTCAGATTTGCTATATATATATATATATAGACTACCAGTCATAATTATTAGGCCACCCCAGTGTTTAAAAAAAAAAATGATATATTTCATACTATCTTTTAGTATTTATTGCCAAGTGAATAATTGTAAATGAAAATAGAATGGTTCTTTTATTATTATTAAATTGCAAAATTTTACAAGACAAATAGCGACAATTTACTCATCGCAGACTTCAGAATTGGTGTGTATATATATATATATATATACTACCGGCCATAATTATTAGGTCACCCCAGTGTTTTAAAAAAATGATGTATTTCATACTATTTTTTAGTATTTATTGCCAAGTGAATAATTGTAAATGAAAATAAAATGGCTCTTTTGTTAATACTGCACAATAACATGTGCATCAAATGAATTTATAAATATTTAATAATTACCTATATTTCAGTTTCATCAATGAAAGAATGAAGAAAATTTAGGGTGATTCCTACGAGTTCATCTTTGCAATATTTTACAAGGCAAGGAAGCAAAGTAATAATAACAAAAGAACCATTCTATTTTTGTTTAGAATTATCCACTTGGCAATAAACACTAAAAATAGTATGAAATACATCATTTCTTTTTAAAAACTGGGGTGGCCTAATAATTATGGACGGTAGTGTATATTTAATCTATTAACTGTTAATGACAGGAATATAAAAAAAATAATATTTGTTTCAGCAATTGTCACATGTAATCGGTAATAAAAAAAAATGGAAACCTCTTATCTGTAGAAAAAAGAAACAGACAACAAAAATTGTTCATTAATGTACCTATGGCAGTGGGGGTTAGCAGGTTATCTTCTGACAGCATCTGTTACATGCATATCTAAGGCATAATGGATTTGGTTGTATACTGGCTTTGTGTAATGATTAAAAGAAAATGCACAGAGCATTGATAAATACAAAATACTTCTTTATAAGCCGAATATGAGAATACAGAAGGATAAATTGAAAGCTGAAGTTTCAAGAGTTCAAGTGTAAAAATCCTGGTGTATACAAAAGATAGTATGGAGTGAGTGGCTTTTGTTAAATGTAAATAAATGGTCGAACAGACCAACAAATAGAATTTACAAAGTTTGCGAAGCAACACCAAAAGAAGAAAATTGAATATGAGGGGAATGAGGATGATAGTAATCGATGAAGCATCCTCTCAGGAGTCCCTTCTGCAAAGTCGTAATTCTTAGGAAGAAGCTATCTGGACATAACTTTCTTCTTACTAATGGAATAATAGGAGATTGAGGATAATAGTAACTGAGAAACCATCCTCGTGGGAGTCTGTTCTATAAAATAGCAATTTTTGGGAAGAAAATATCTGAATGGAACTAACTTCTTATGAATGAAATGTTAAGGGAATGAGGATGATAGTAATCTAAGAAGCACCTTCTCGGGAGTCCCTTCTGCAAAGTAGTAATTTTTAGGAAGAAGCTATCTGAACATAACTTTCTTCTTATGAATGGAATATTAAGAGAATGAGGAAAGTTTGCAATATGCAACACCAAAAGAAAAAAAAAATAGAATGAGGATGATAGTAATCAAGGAAGTATACTCTCGGGAGTCTGTTCAGTAAAGTAGCAAAATTTTGAGAAGAAGCTTGAAACTTCCTTCTTACCAGTGGATTATTAAAGGAATGAGGATGATAGTAATTGATGAAGCATCATCTTGGGAGTCTGTTCTACAAAGTAGTAATTCTTAGGAAGAAGCTATCTGAACATAACTTTCTTCTTACAAATAGAAAATTAAGAGAATGAGGATGATTGTGATCAAGGAAGCATCATCTTGGGAGTCTGTTTTGCAAAGTAGCAATTCTTAGGAAGAAGCTATCTAAATGGAACTTTTTTCTTACAAATGGAATATTAACCTGAAGGAGGATTAGCTGATTCTCTATGTGGCATTGTGGGTCTAGGCTATGAAGGCTTGAACTGACATGTGGTTTGTTTATATGAAAATAGTAGCATAACATGAGGCTATTAATGTTGTCCTTCTTATTAAGGGAATATTAAGGGAATGAGGATGATAGTAATCAATGAAGCATCCTCTCGGGAGTCTGTTCTGCAAAGTAGCAATTCTTGGGAAGAAGCTTTCTGAGTGGAATTTCCTTTTTACCATTGGTATAATAGCATCACTTTGCTTGCAGTGAAAAGATTTTTGAAAAATCGTTTTGAACATGAATGAAAATTTCTGTCATTTGTAGATTTCTAGTTATGAGAATTAAATTTTTTTTTAATCATTTCACGCCAAAAAAGCAATGAAAAAGTAAACATTATTCAGGATGGAAAACGATACAAGAAGGGGAATCAAGAAGAGAGAAGATAACAATTGACATGGCATTTAAATTTTTGCTAACCAAAGTTGACTGGAAAACATGGAGCTGGAAGAGAGTTCTACTAGTGAGAAAAAAAACAACTTTTTATTCTTACCAATGGAGTAATAGAATCATCACTTTGTTTGCAGTGAAAAGATTAAAAAAAAATCATTTTGAACATTAATAAAAATTTCTGTCATCTATTTTTCTAGTGATGAGAATTAAATTTTATTTAATCATTGCACCCCCCAAAAAGCAATTAAACCTTTAGGATACAAGAGGTTTCTGGGAGTTGACTGGAAAGCATGGAGTTGGAAGAGAGTTCCACTAGTGAGAAAAAAACTGTTCGCAAAGAGCTTACATGCAGCCATTTTAACTGTAAAATGATGAAACCTTACTGCCAATCTAGTACTGCACTTTAACTCATAAAGTCTAGTTACTCTAGAGGAAAGCTCATCAGGAGAATTACCTTGAAAGTATTTATAGAATAGGTCCATGGAAGCTACATTATGGCGGAACAGAACCAATAACATTGCAGATCACTCTTTGTATTTTTATCATGAATCTTTAAATATGTAGTCGGATCACTAGACTATATGTTGCAGCAATATTTGAAGCATGGACGAATAGTAGACTTATGAGTATGTAAGATAGATTCTGGAGATGAAAAGGCCTAGTACAATATGGTGAACCAACTTTCCTAGCAATTGATTAAATATAATCTATGTCATGTCAGCAGAGAAAATTAAACCAAGAAGGTGCAATGAGTCATTCTCCTTGGGAGTTAGCATGATGGGTATTGTGGTTATGTGTGGCGTTAACTCTGGTTATTTCATTTAACACCCAATACATGTGGAATTACTTTTGTTGCTGGTGTACGCCAAGCTGACGGAAAGATGGAGACGGAGACACTAGAAATATTTTCAGGTCTTGACTTTGGTACTCTTGATACTGGGTCACAACTACCTTTTGAGGGGAAATGTCTTCCCGAGCAAAAGATGTGTTTTGTCAAGTCAAGAGTCCTAAATAAAAAGGAAAGATTCTCTTGGTTTTCTTTTTCTGCCAGCAGCACCCTTTTTCTTGTGCGTATGCAGATAGTCTTTCCTGTCAGAGGCCTCCTGCTAGATTATCATTCTTTTTTTTGTGTTTATTTTATTTTGTGTTTTTATTTTAATTCCCACAGTATTAACTGTGCTGATGGAAGTCCGAAAAGGGGTCTACATTTATTTTCTTTTTTTTGTTTAATGGCATATCAACACCTCTGTGGGTCATTTAATGACAAAAATGTAGGGTTTTAAGGTATTTCTTTTAATGTTTGGTTATAGTGAGAAGGTTGATTTAGTCAGATTTTAATGTAAATTTTTTGTTTTTATTCTTTTTTATTTTAGAAAACTAAAAATGTCTTTTAGTTTTGTATTCAAAAATGTTTTGCTGAGAATAATTTTTTTCCTTCAAAAATGTGTGACGGTAATAATTTTCTCTTCAAAAATGATTTGTTGGTAAAATTTTTCCTTCGGAAATTTATATTTTTCTGTAAAAGTCTATTTTTATAAAAATGTATTTTTATACTTTCATAGTATTTTGATCCCAGTTTGGGGTATTAGTCATTAGCCCATAGCTGGGGCCCTAACAGGTGCTACCACTCCAGGTCAGGGTGAACCTGGGAACAACAGTTATTTGGGAGGTGGTTCCATGCTCCTCAACCTTTAGTTTTGTATTAAAAAAATGTTTTGCTGAGAATAATTTTTTTCCTTCAAAAATGTGTTATGGTAATAATTTTCTCTTCAAAAATGATTTGTTGGTAAAATTTTTCCTTCGGAAATTTATATTTTTCTATAAAAGTCTATTTTTATAAAAATGTATTTTTATACTTTCATAGTATTTTGATCCCAGTTTGGGGTATTAGTCATTAGCCCATAACTGGGACCCTAACAGGTGCTACCACTCCAGATCAAGGTGGACCTGGGAACAACAGTTATTTGGGAGGTGGTTCCATGCTCCTCAACCTTTAGTTTTGTATTAAAAAAATGTTTTGCTGAGAATAATTTCCTTCAACCACCCAATCAGAAGCCTGACTGCTTGATGCAGTTTACAGTTATGTCAAGGACCAAGCTGAAAACAGATCAGCCATTGCATTAAGAGTCTTAAATATGCAAAGAAATTTGAGCAACAAATGTCAGACATTGCTAATGACTTTTCTCAAAGTTACAGACAATATAATGGCTGTATTTGTTTATATATCTGAGATGAGGTAGTGTTTACAATATTTATACTGTTTGGACTGCTTTCCTCATCTTTATTGCCATGTTTACAAAGTTCTGGCCATTGTACACTTTGGCCTTTTTCAGGTGCTTTGGTTCAAAATTCCTTACACCTGAAGAAAGCCAGAGTGTAAAACGGCTGAAACATCATAAATATGGCAATAAAGATGAGTCTGAACAGTGTAAATGATGTAAATCAGTCAGTCAGTTAGGGGCCATACGTGATACATGCTTGGGCGATCATGTTTTGAAATGTTGAAGGTAGCAGCATATATTGGATGCCTGAGTCAGACTATCATAGATTTCAACACTTTTTAATTTAATTCCTATTGATTGACAATATAATTGAAAATTATATCTTTTAAAACAATTCAGGGGCAATGGAGTAGAGTCAGTCAGTTAAGTGCAATACGTGATACACGCTTTGGGTAATCATGTCTCAAAAGAGACATGACTGACTGGCAGAAGATTATCCTGCAGTAGGTTGCCATTACTTTCTGTGGTAGACTGGTTGCCGACCAAGGCTGTAGAACCCAATCCGTCCTGTTATTTGACTCCTAGCTAGAAAGGGAAGATATGTATTATATTATTATGTAGTAATAAGTGGGGGATCAGTTTATTACTTCATAACAATAGAAAACAGATCCCCCACTTTATGCCCAGTAGAAGCCTGAATCATATGTTCAACTATTATATTCAGTCAGTTAGTTAAGTGCCATACGTGATACACGCTTTGGGCGATCATGTCTCAAAAGAGACATAACTCACTGGGCAGAAGATTATCCTGCAGTAGGTTGCAATTATTTTCTGTGGTAGACTGGTTGCCGACCAAGGCTATAGAACCCAATCTGTCCTGTTATTTGACTCCTAGCTAGAAAGGGAAGATATGTATTATATTATTATGTAGTAATAAGTGGGGGATCAGTTTATTACTTCATAACAATATAAAACATATCCCCCACTTTATGCCCAGTAGAAGCCTGAATCATATGTTCAACTATTATATTCAGTCAGTTAGTTAAGTGCCATATGTGATACACGCTTTGGGCGATCATGTCTCAAAAGAGACATAACTCACTGGGCAGAAGATTATCCTGCAGTAGGTTGCCATTATTTTCTGTGGTAGACTGGTTGCTTACCAAGGCTATAGAACCCAATCTGTCTTGTTATTATTAACTGTAGGAAAGAGATGGATTAATACCTTTCCCAAAGGTATTTGTGTGTAAGTGTATGCAATGTATCCAACTGAAATTTGAACTCTGCACCTCGATTTCATGGTTCTTTTAAACAAACATTGTCGTCTTTTTTCTTCTATTCTGTACAATACTTCAAATGATTGTCTCTCATTACACTTTGATATTAAATCACTCAATTTGTACACAGAATTGTGTCTTTGCTAATTTATTTAGTCAGATCAACCTTCTCTTCATTCAAGCTATGTCATAGATGCACTAATTACTGGGTTTCAGATATCAACGCTATTTTGGAGAAAAGGTACTGTTACGTCTATACATCTCCAACGTGGTAAGTGTATCTGTTTCTATACCATTCGAGCATTACATATGAGAGGGCATCAATAAGTCCACAGAATGACGTCATTATCTACTGAATCTTTCTGAAAGACTTAATCTATAAGGTCTAATTGATATGATTAAAATGCACCATTGAATAAGTGTATTGACAAAGATGAAGTTTGTAACGAAATTGAATATTTTCATCATAACGCGACAAACTAAATTATATAAATAAGTATTATTCTGCATATTTTATTACTATTGTTCACCAAATACCAGGCCCAAGAACCACTCAAATATGTTTACCCTGAATGTATAAAATTATGTTGTTGAAGGCATAAAATTGTGTAAAAATTATTTAAATTTCGGCATTATATGACATGAAACTAAAACAACCAAACAAAAGTCATTCAAGGTAGAAGGGTAGAGGAAAGAAGTATGAAATTCATATTATGAGGATATGTAGGAGAGATAATGGTTGACTGTAGACCTGAAGATGTCAAGATCATTGTGATCAAAAAAGTATCTTCTGTTCCACAAAGTAACAGCTAGAGGAGGAATTGACTGAGTGGAACTTACTTCTTACCAATGGAATATTAAGGGAATGAGGATAATAGTAATCAAGGAAGTATACTCTTGGGAGTCTGTTCAGTAAAGTAGCAATTCTTGAGAAGAAGATTGGAACTTCCTTCTTACCAGTGGATTATTAAAGGAATGAGGATGATAGTAATAGATGAAGCATCCTCTTGGGAGTCTGTTCTACAAAGTAGTAATTCTTAGGAAGAAGCTATCTGAACATAACTTTCTTCTTACAAATAGAAAATTAAGAGAATGAGGATGATTGTGATCAAGGAAGCATCATCTTGGGAGTCTGTTTTGCAAAGTAACAATTCTTAGGAAGAAGCTATCTAAATGGAACTTTTTTCTTACAAATGGAATATTAACCCGAAGGAGGATTAGCTGATTCTCTATGTGGCATTGTGGGTCTAGGCTATGAAGGCTTGAACTGACATGTGGTTCGTTTATATGAAAATAATAGTCTAACATGAGGCTATTAATGTTTTGATGTGTGGATATGTAATTTGATATGTTAGGTAGAAATCAATGTACGTTAAGGGCTGGGTGTACGGTTTTCCACAGTTTTCTTTTTTGGATGTGCATTGTGGTGAAATGGATTTCGACTCAGAACGACTAATCGGGGGGCCGAGTCCGAATACCAGTTGAATTCTTTGCATTCACTTACACACAAATATTCTTGGGAAAGGTATTAATCTGTTGTTCCCCTCCAGTTATGCGTTAAATAATAGAACAGATTGGGTTCTATAGCCTTGGCTGGCAACCAGTCTACCGCAGAAAGTAATGGCAACCTATTACGGGATAATTTTCTGCCCAGTCAGTCATGTCTCTTTCGAGACATGATCACCAAAAGCGTGTATCACGTATGGCACTTAACTGACTGACTGAATATAATAATGGGAAACATATTTAAAGCTTTCACTGGGTATGAAGTGGGGGATTGCTTTTCTCTTGATATGAAGTGATAAACTGATCCCCCACTAATTATTCTTAATGTAATATAATCTATCTCTTCTCCCTCTATGAGTTAAATAGCAGGACAGATTGGGTTCTATAGCCTTGGTTAGCAACCAGTCTACTGCAGAAAGCAATGGCAACCTACCGCAGGATAATCTTCTGCCAAGTCAGTCATGTCTCTTTTGGTACATGATTGCCCAAAGGGTGTATCACTTAACTGACTGACTGAATATAATAGTTGGAAATATGATTACAGCTACTACTGGGCATAAAGTGAGGGATTAGTTTTTTATTGTTATGAAGTAATAAACTAAACCCCCACTAATTATTATTTAATAATATAATATATTTCTTTCCCCTTTAGCTATAATTCAAATAACATGACAGATTGGATTCTATAGCTTTGGCTGGCAATCAGTCTACCGTTGAAAGCAATTGCAACCTACTGCAGGATAATCTTCTGCCCAGTCAGTCATGTCTCTTTCGAGACATGACTGCCCAAAGCATTTATCGCATATGGTAATTGACTGACTGACTCTACTCCATTGCCTCTGAATTGTTTTAAAAGATATAATTTTCAATTATATTGTCAATCGATAGGAATTAAATTAAAAAGTGTTGAAATCTATGATAGTCTGACTCAGGCATCCAATATATGCTGCGATCTTCAACTTTTTCATTCAGGGAGGCTCTCTGTAAATTACCTGGATGCTTTGTGGAAGAGGGTAGAGTTTATCTTCATCTCTCTCTTATTGTACTTCCTTTATTATACGTTGACAGAGTGTGCAACTCTAGCTACGAGTGACTCTTTGCTTTAAGACTAAGAAAAGAATTGTCTATATTTCTGAGGTGAGGTAATATTTACAGTATTTACATTATTCGGACTATTGTCCTCATCTTTGTTGCCATATGCACGACGTTTAATACTAGATCATTCTATTTGTCTATATTTCTGAGATGAGGTAGTATTCACAGTATTTACATTATTCAGACTATTGTCCTCATCTTTGTTCCTATTTGCACGATGTTTAATAATAGATCATTCTATTTGTCTATATTTCTGAGATGAGGTAGTATTTACAGTATTTACATTATTCGGACTATTGTCCTCATCTTTGTTGCCATATGTACGACGTTTAATACTAGATCATTCTATTTGTCTATATTTCTGAGATGAGGTAGCATTTACATTATTCAGACTATTGTCCTCATCTTTGTTGCCATTTGTATGACGTTTAATAATAGATCATTCTATTTGTCTATATTTCTGAGATGAGGTAGTATTCACAGTATTTACATTATTCAGACTATTGTCCTCATCTTTGTTCCTATTTGCACGATGTTTAATAATAGATCATTCTATTTGTCTATATTTCTGAGATAAGGTAGTATTTACAGTATTTACATTATTCGGACTATTGTCCTCATCTTTGTTGCCATATGTACGACGTTTAATACTAGATCATTCTATTTGTCTATATTTCTGAGATGAGGTAGCATTTACATTATTCAGACTATTGTCCTCATCTTTGTTGCCATTTGTATGACGTTTAATACTAGATCATTCTATTTGTCTATATTTCTGAGATGAGGTAGTATTCACAGTATTTACATTATTCAGACTATTGTCCTCATCTTTGTTCCTATTTGCACGATGTTTAATAATAGATCATTCTATTTGTCTATATTTCTGAGATGAGGTAGTATTTACAGTATTTACATTATTCGGACTATTGTCCTCATCTTTGTTGCCATATGTACGACGTTTAATACTAGATCATTCTATTTGTCTATATTTCTGAGATGAGGTAGCATTTACATTATTCAGACTATTGTCCTCATCTTTGTTGCCATTTGTATGACGTTTAATAATAGATCATTCTATTTGTCTATATTTCTGAGATGAGGTAGTATTTGCAGTATTTACATTATTCAGACTATTGTCCTCATCTTTGTTGCCATTTGTATGACGTTTAATAATAGATCATATTTGTCTTTATTTGTCTTTATTTCTGAGATGAGGTAGTATTTAAAGTATTTACATTATTTGGACTATTATCCTTATCTTTGTCACCATTTGTAGAATGTTTTGGCTGTTGTACGCTCTGGCCTTCTTCAGGTGCTAGGAATTTTGAATTGAACACTTTATTACAATCATTGGGTATATGAACTTCATTCCTTGCATAGCAGTGCCTCTTCTGGAAGTCATGAGTTATCGCTCTCTAACCCTGTAAGTTACTTGTTCACCACTGCTGTAGCCTGATATTGAACTCACAACTCTTTGACTTGACCCAAAATGTTGTGAGTTCAAGACCAGACTACAACAGTGGTGAACAAGTAACTTGCAGAGTTAAAGGGAGATAACTCATGACTTCTAATCGAGGTATTACTATGCAAGGAATGAGGATATAAACCAGTGATTGTAATAAAGGGTTTGGTTCAAAATTCCTAGCACCTGAAGAAGGCCGGAGCATACAATGGCCAAAGTGTTGTACAAATGGCAACAAAATGAGGACAATGGTCCAAATAATATTAATATTGTCAGAAAAGAATTCTTCAGTTATGATCAGTAATTGATAAAAACTTTATTGTAGTCCTTATGAAAGTTTTCTAACTGGTTGGTTGAACTATGGCTTTGTTATATCTGGCAGTTTTTATTATCTGTCTATTTTTAGGGATAGTAAAATATTGGTTTTCTTATTTATTTACTAGCAGTATAGCCTGGCGTTGCTTGGGTGTAATGAAAGCTTTAAAACTAATCCATGGTCCTGGAGCTCAGACTCTTTGGACGTTGGCACGAAAGACTAAAAAGCAGTAGTTGTTTCCAGTTAAAGCGAAACCGTAGACTGAAAGAAAAATGAATGGATGTAAGTCAAATTTTGATTTCCTGGTATCGATATCAAATAAGTTTTTTTGTTGTAAACTGAATTTTGAAGGCTAAATAAGTCCTCTGAGTAAATGGTATCATGGCTGAGACTAAGAACTACAATTATACCTACTTAGAGCCAAACCTGAAGCAAGAACTAAAATAAAAGGGCTGAAAAAAATACATACATACAGGCAGATAAACAAACACACACACTGACATCTTGCCTTTTATATATATATATATATATATTATCAATTTTCTGCACTATGGTAAGAACTGTAACTTTGAAACTACTGAATATCGTTTCTTCTGTCTTTGTCTATGAGTGTATCAAATTTGATTAAAATCGGACCACTCCTTCTATAACTCGATTTTTTTGATTATCAATTTTTGATATTTATCGGGGGTACCTCGACACATATTCTAGCTAAGAACACTCGCAGATGCTTATAGTACAGCTGTGTAAATTTTCAAGAAAATCGGTTCAGCCGTCTCAGAGTCTATAGGTAACGGACACACACACACACACACACACACAAATTTCCATTTATAAATAAGTTTACATTTAGACTATTTGCCTCTCTATCACTCTATTTATCCAGCATCAGATGCACTAAGGACTCAGGTAATTCCAATATTGTAGTCCTAGCTGAACTTTTTTTATTTAATCATTTAAAATCCAAGCAAGGCAGGTTTACTACCACTGTTTTGCATGGGGTTACATTGGGGAAAGTGATGAAAAAGAGAGGTAGGTTATAGGGAGTCTCAGGAGGTGGGTAATTTGAATGTGTGCTGCTCACACACACACATCTTTATTCATATTTCAACATATATTTGTTGAATATATTTTGCTCACACAATTTCACTCCTACATGTTTTAACATGCTTATTTTCATCTATGTGACACGCATCTTTCATCCAGTGTGCACGTGATATTCCTTCTTTCCTGTGCATTTTTAGCAGGGTTATTTAAGGAGGCAGACACGTTATCCAGCAGTTAGGGCTCAGCTACCTCGCAATAGCGTCCATGCTATTGTGGGGACATGTTTCTTAGTTTAATCTTACTTACACATACACACCCGCACTAATTGTAGATAGCAATTAGTGGCGCAATTTTTATTTCTCACATACAAGCATGTACACACACACTTTTCCCAATACAAACTCAAATGGGGTATCAACTCATCAACATAAGTACATACATTGTTATTCCTTCCAGGACTTTCTTTCTTCAATGAATAACTTTCATTCAACGAATGACTTTCACTTATGTTTCTTAACGTTACAAAGGAAAGAACTTTTCCTTCACTTATTTGCATGCTTACTCTAGTGTTGTTTCCTATACCATCTTACGTTGAATCGAATCTTAAATAATAAATATCGTAATGGACCGACCGTCCTCTATAAATGTGTGCTGATGTAATTAGATCGCAGCTCAGAATGAGAGAAAAATATACGGCCAAATTTTGCATACACGTTATGTTACCTTCAGTTGTCTGAACAAATTTTGAAATTTTAATGACTTTTCTCAACTTTACATTCACATTTAATATTTACTTTATTCATCGTAAAATTCATCGTAAAATTCTCTAAAATGTTAACAGCCATTTTACTGTCTCTCTATAGGTCAAGAATAATGTCAGAAATTTCTTTCAGCTTAATTTTATTTGTATTTATTTCAGAGATGAGTAATTTTCAATAAACTTGGAATTATTTCGAACTTTTGTTCTCATTTTGGTTGATATAGTTCTTATAACAGACACAACATTTCGACCAAGTACCCTCTTATCATCATCAGGTGTCTTTAGATTGGCTGATGTAGAATATCTTTGGAGCCTCTTTATTTTCAGTGTCAGTTGGATTTTGACAACTGGATTATGTTAGTGGGTTTGTGCCACTTGTCATGATTTGTATTTATTTCAGAGATGAGTAATTTTCAATAATCTTGTAATTATTTCAAACTTTTGTTTTCGTCTTGGTTATAATAAACATTTTGTTATTGAACCTTATTACAGGTTTACACTCCTCTCAGGTTTTTTGAACAGGAGTAAAGGTTTATCCTTTGTTTCCTGTTTAGGACTTGGTTTCCAGTTCCTTCTAAAGTCTACTTTAATTCTATACGTCTAATGTCCCCATCAGAATTCTGAAATTTTATTTAGTAATGATTTTTTTCTTTTCAATATGTTTCTATAAATTTGCCTATCATCTGGTTCCTACTCCTCTCCAGTCTTTTGAACAGGATCTACTCCTGTTTATCACTTGTTTCCTATTTAGGATTGGGTTTCCAGTTACTTCTAAAATCTTTTCATTCTCTTTCACTCCCTGCAGTATTTAATATTATAGCAGCATTGTTGCCTTGCTTAGAGAAAACTGATTTTAAAAAAAGGTTTAAATCACATTTGCATTAGCTTAAAATAATTTCCTATTTTTTAAGAAAATGAAATAAAATTTAAAATAAAGTGATTATTCTAAAAGAAATTTGTGTCATCCACAGCATGTCTGTTGAGATTTGTTTTTCTTGAGCAATTACTGCTTCAAATGGCTTTATTTTCATTGAAGTTTTCACTACACCAGAATTAAGCTAATCTTAAGTGTTTTTGATTGCTGTTCAGAATTTTCATTATTTTTTCTTTTTACATTTTGAAAATCATATTTTTTTCCTCCTAATTAATTCCATGAGACTTTTTTTTACTGAGTTTTTTCTCCGCAAGATTTTACTCAGGTAACAAGACTAGCAACAAGGTCTCACCCTTTAACAGTTAGATCGACCAAATGCAGGTGACAGTTCTATTCCAGCAGCTTCTTTTCTCGTGCTTCCTACCTGTGAAACTCTCTTCCGTATACTTGCTTTCCTGACAGCTATAACCTCCAGGAATTTAATTGCGAAGTCAATTCCCATCTCTTATGCACTTGACTCCAGCCCTTTCTACATCACCCCGTGTATCTTGTTCTTTTCCTTTCTCTCTACCTTTGCAACTGTCTTCACTCCTGTGTTCACATCCTTCTCTTGCCCTTTCTCTTTCATCCCCTGTAGCTGGTTGGTCTTTGTCTCCAGTGAGAAAGTGTATCTGAGCTGCCAAGTCGAGATCTATCATATTACAGATTCTCTGTTGGATTTTGCCAAGGACACCTAGGTGGATAGCATGAGCATCCGACCAGATATGGCAGCAGTATTCAATACACTGGCAGATGGTAGATTTATGTATGTGCAAGATTGTTTCAGGCAAAAAAAACTTCCTGGCCCTACACAGAGAACCAACTTTCTTAGCAGCGGATTGAGCTATAGATTCTATATAGCCATTCCACTTGAGGTCTGTTGTGAGAGTTAAGCTGAGGAGACGCAGTGTTTTGCTTTCAGGGAGACTAGCTTGATGCATGCTAATGAGGTTTAGGAGCGATTGTTTGTGATGGTTAATAGATAGCAGCTTCATTTTTGAAGCATTAAAATTCGTAAGCCATTTCTTATCCCATTCTGCCATGGATCACAGGTTTTTTCAAATTCGGCAGCAAAGGTTTGCTTTGTCAGCCTCAGCAGATTTTTGATTGATGCAAGAGTAAACTGTAGTGTCGTCAGTGTACATGCCTACTTTGGATCTTATTACATCTGGGAGATCGTTAATGTAGATAAGGAAAAGCATAGGACCTAGAATAGAGACTTGAGGGACACCTGCCTTCGTATGATAGCATTTGGAGGCATGTCCATTCAATACTATTTCATTGTGCAATTTGAAAGGAATGACTGGATAAGGTCAAACAATTGTCCAGTTATACCATAACCTTACACAGAAGGTTAGCATACCAGACTCTGTCAAAAGCTTTGGAGATATCTAGGGCAAGAGTTTGGGCTTTGCCGTTCTTGTCAAGAGCTTGGTGTATATACTCACTGATGGTCATGAGCATACCAGCAGTAGATATTATGAAGTGGAAACCATACTGTTTGTCAGAGAATAGTCTGTGGGCTGTGAGATGTTGAACCAACTTGGCATTGGTGATAGCTTCGAACACTTTGCCAAAAATCGGTAGGAGGCTGATAGGGTGATAATTAGAGGGGTCAGAGGGTTCACCAGTGTTTTTATATATTGAAACCACGGAGGAGGACTTCCAGCAGACAAGGAAAGCAAGAAGCAGAGAGGCAGATTTCTCATATATTGCTTTCTGTAGTAAACTGGTTGCCAGCCAAGGTTATAGAACCCAATCTATCTTGTTGTTTAACCCATAACTGGAGGGGAGAGATGGATTAATACCTTTCCCAAGGATATTTGCATGTAAGTAAATGCAAGGAATTTAACTGGAATTCAAACTCAGTTCCCTGATTTCTCGTTCTGAGTTGATATCCACTGCACCCCACTGCACACCGCAATGTATTGTTAGTTATCTTTTGTGATGGTAGGAATAGTTTTAAAAAAGCAATTCCCTTGATGTGCTATAATTGATATTGGTACCTACATTTGAATATAGAAAGAGAATTTGAACAAAGAAACATCTCTTTATTTCAAATCATATGAGTTGGGCAAAAGTCAAGAGACTAAACTCCTCATCTGAAATCGTAAGATCCTTGAAAACCATAAAAATATTGATATAAAAATCTTTACTGATTGCTTTTAGAGTTTAATTTTCTGCCTAAAGTTCACATCAGCACCTGATGATTTAATCACATGATTTGCAGTGTCTTAAGTTTTTAATCATGTCATATATTACTGAATATGAGAAACAAGTCCTTTGATCACACTAACCATGACACTCTTTTACCATCTTAAGTTACTGAATATATTACAATATCTGTAATGGTAATATTTTATTAAGGATTCTTTAAAAAATAAAAAAGCAATGAAGAATAAGATATTTTGTTTTGATGTTGTCACAGTTCAGGGAATAAAGTTCTGAATAAAGTGACATATTGATAATCGCTGGGATTTAGTTTTTTGTAATTTTCTTTGTGGCCGATATTTTTCTGATTAGCTCTTTACTATTTGAATAGTTTTCATTTTCATACGTGAATCATCACTCATATGTTAATATCTACAGTTGACCCATTATTTATAGTATTCTTACATTATTCATATATATTGACTCCATATATTAACTAACCATGAATCAATTAACAAATCTCTCAAACTTTGCATATAATGCAATCAAAATAAACAGTCTAGATGTAACTTTTCAACATGTTTACTGTATAATTACTACAATTAGTATTTGGCCACAAATCTAAAGTCTAGATCAACTCTATACTTCTAATGTATCTGCCTAAACTCTGAAATTTTATTTACTGTTTTTCTCTCAATAGAGTAGATAGATTTGCCTAAAATTCAGTTCACACTTTTCCCCGGTGTTTTGAACAGGAGTCGAGGTTTATCGCTTGTTTCCCGTTTAGGATTGGGTTACTATTTTCTTCTAAATTCTTTACATTTTCTTTCATTCCCATTGGTGTCTTAGTGGCATTATTAGCTTGTTTAGAGTAAATTGATAAATAAAAAAGAAAAAAATTAACTTTTAGGGAAAAATGGAAACAAACTTATACTAGAATCAAAAAGAGACTGTAGTGAGAGCACTTAGAAGAAAGATTTATATTTCCATTTCTCTTGTTATGGGCATTGTTATATCCATGATATAATAACACTGTAGCTCATGGGCAGAACAGAAAGAATGGCTGAAAGGGAGAAAAAAAAACATGCTTTGTTCTCAGAGAGATTTTTATATCCTGTGACATACAAAAAACTATATGTATACATATTTATAAGTGTCCAATGTGAAGAACTATATATCACACATATCTACACTGCAAAGCAAAGTATAAAAAGGAACAAAGGGAAAGGTCTTACATATAATTTGGAGACGCTTTTGACCGAGAGAAGCCATGTTTAGGACTCCAGATTCATCTATATCCAAAAGAGAAATGGCAGCATGTATTTTTAAGCTTTTGGGGGAGGTAAATTAGCCTCAGCCTGGAACCTTAGCACAGGATGAAAGAAGGCACCCTTCTTGTTTGGTTGCTGTCCATGAACTGAAAAATGACCCATAAATGGGTTCTCACAAAAATTAGTTTCCACTGAACATGGATTTGCTACACTAGTAGTAGAGACATCAACTCCCAAATACAATGCTTTCTTCAAACAACATGATACAATTCAACTGCTTGAGACAACCATCATCATCATTTAATGTTTGTTTCTATGCCAGCATGGGTTGGAAGAGGTTTCCAATGTTAATTTAATTTTGTAAAGTGAAACCATAGCATAATTCTCTACACACCTGGTGGTTTAATTAAATATCTTTCAATGTCGGAAAATATCTCTGGAAAAATAGCATAAATGAACAATGTAATAATTGTGCAAGGCCAGGTGAATGCATGTAAAAAAAATATTGGATTAAAGATCAGCTAAATTCATGTTTGGTACTGCTCCATCATTAAGTAAGTGAAAGTAATGATCTCAGTTGGATTAAAGAGATGGGGCTTACAACCACACGTTATACATTATGGTGGCAGGAGTAGATGAAATAAACCCACCAACCGCATTGTCAAACACCTTCAGTTGCTCAGATTGTAGACTGATGTGCTAATTGAATTAGTAACACACAAGATATACAAACATGAATTAAATCATAATGCTTAACAATTGGACCCTTTTGAAGATTGAGGGGATAGTTTGTATATACACATCCACACAGCTGTATTCGACTCTTAACTTTTTTTTAAAATAATCATTCTGAATTTTATTGGACGATATTTATCAACTCAATTAACATTTTTTTGAATAATCATTCTGAATTTGATGATATTTATCGACTCAACATTTCTTTTTTAATAATAATTCTGAATTTTTTTAATGATATTTATCTACTCACTTAGCATTTATAAAACAGTTTAATACATGAATTGACAATAAGAGTTAATATTATTTTATTCACACTATTAGCAATAAAAAATATAAAATCCTAAGTGAAAAAATAAATTTGGTAGTAAATTAGATCATAATAGTTAAAATTGAGCCATTCTTATCCACTTACATATTGCAATGATCACAATCACTTAAAAAGTTGTATAGAAATTTATTTTAGAAACATTAATTTTTGAAATCCTGATAAAATCCAAAGTGTGTTTTGACAATCTGAAAAAGAAATTGATTGAAACTTTTTAGTCTGAGGGAGTCTTTAAGAGTTTCTAAGTGGTTTGACATATCCTATTTTACTGTCTCATCTATCATCCATAAATGGTAAGAAATTGGTACTGTATCGGTACTTGCAACATTGGATTATCTATAGAAGATATTAAGATCAATTGTAACTAAAATCACAAGGAAAATTTCAACCAGCCCCAAATCAAAGACTAACCACACATCTCAAGAATGCTGGAATAATACTTTCATGGCATCTGCTCTAACGAACTTAAGTCACTGGTGCCTCTGCAACAGGTGTTTACTTGCGCAACCAGACTGGCAACTGGGTCCCACCCATTCACAATTAGATCAACCAAATGCAGACAACAATTCTACTCCTGCAGCTTCTTTTCTTGCACTTCTCGTTTGTGGAGCTTGCTTCCATATTCTTGCTTTCCTGATGGTTACAATCTCCAGTAATTTAAATGCAATGTCAATACTCATCTCTTAACCACTTGACTGTAGTTCTTTCTACACCACCCTGTATATCTTTTTTCTACAAGTACTGTCAGCATGATATTACTAACTAGAGGCTTCTGATTAATGGGGTTTTTTGACTTAGAATTATAAAAATAATTTTTGTAATGGATCTGAGAAAGAGATATCATGTTTTTGACTCTTATAATAAAATTTTATTTTATTTATTCCTTTAATTTTTTTTTATAATCATTTCACGCCAAGCAAGGCAGTTTTGCTGCCCCTATTGCGCAGGATGTTACATAGGGGGAAAGTGATGAGAAATGAGGGCAGGTTATAGAGAACTGCTAGACAGCATAATCATTCTGTATAATCTGCCTCCTCACATCGGCGATATGCTGCACAAGACGATTTTTAAAGTGAGGTCTCCAAACCCTTAAGCTCAGCAAAAAGTATCCCATTGACCTTGAACAAGGCCGGGTCAGGGCTACCATCAATGTTCCCCAGACATGTAGGCAGTGCGGAAGACAGTGAGTGATGACTGCTAGTCAGTAAAATCACTCTCCTCTATCCAGATAGTATCCATGTATTTAAGAGGATAAGAACATCCTGTTCATGTATATAGGTGGGTATACAATAATTTCTTCTTCTATGTGCCCTGTCCCTTCAGGACGTAGGCGATCATGGTTCTCTACGTCTCCCTATCCCTGGTGGCTCTTAGTATGTTTGCTCCTGTTACATCTTGCAACCCCCATTCTGTTGTCCACCTTTTGCAAAGTAATAATAACAAAAGAACCATTCTATTTTCATTTAGAATTATCCAGTTGGCAATAAATACTAAAAATGATGTATTTCATACTATTTATTAGTTTCAATTGCTACCTTCTAATTACATCAAAATCTCCTGTGACTCTTCTGGGCGGTCTCCTTGTTTAAATTGGTGAATGCTGCCATAATCCTTGCTTTTTTCAATTCTTTGATGTTGCAAGAAGTTTTCTTGGCATCTCATTCAACTGCACCCTACAAATAAGAGGGTTGCTGTTTGGGGAGTTAGGTGGCCAGATATAAGGAATGATGTGGGTTTATAAATTGTCTCACAATCATCGTTTGGTTCTCCTAATGCAGAGTGCTGTTGCCAGGTCTAGGGTCTTCTGGCAGCCACCCTCTTTGACTCAGGGCAACACTATCAACTCAAGGCACTTGATGTAGGCCACCGTGTTTAGTCTGAGGCCCTCACCAACAAATTCAGGAGTTCTTTTCTTATCAGAATGAGTGAGTCCACCGAGATGCCATAATTTTGTAATCACAATTATACTCATCCAACTTTTTTGAATCATCTGCACTGTCCTCAGATCAACACCCAAACACTCCGAAATGTTTGTATTGTAGCTTCTGCTGTGAATGTCAAGCATACTGTTTTGAAATTTCTGGCAGAGTGAATTGTGTCATGGTGCTTTTTTCTCACAGATGGTACCCAACTGACCTTACTACAGTACACAAAATCAAAAAACAAACAATGTACATAAACAAAAGTAAAAATATAAAATGATGACAATTTACCCATTGCACCCTTTATATATATATATATATATATATATATATATATATATATATATATATATATAAAACATTGTGTGTATTGATAAACTTCTTGCTTACATGTTCTCTAAATGATATCCTTAGCATTCTCGTATTAAAAATATATATAGGTGACAATTTACCCATTGCACCATATACATACATATATAAATATATATATATATATATATATATATATATATATATATATATATTGTGAAATAATATAACAATGAATGTCTATTATGTTTAATCAGGAGCCGTTCCAAACATAGTATTTTGGCTTTAATTTTAGGTGAAAATAAAAACAAAAATGCATATATATATATATATATATATATAAACATTGTGTGTATTGATAAACTTATTGCTTGCATGTTTTCTACATGATATTCTTAGCATTCTCGTGTTAAAAATATGATGTGTCAACAATTTACCCACTGCACCATATATATATATATATATATACATATATATTCTAAACATATATTGTTAAATAATATAACAATGAATGTCTATTATGTTTAATCATGAGCCGTTCCAAACATAGTATTTTGGCTTTAATTTCAGGTGAAAATAAAGACAAAAATACATACATACATACATATATATATATATATATATATATATATATATATATATATATATATAAACATTGTGTGTATTGATAAACTTATTGCTTGCATGTTTTCTACATGATATTCTTAGCATTCTTTGGTAGAAATGTATCCCTGTCCCTCTGCTTGATATTGACACCTTTTTGCAGCAAGAATAAAGTTTATTTATATAATTGTTAAGTGGCATGCCCTGTTGGTATGGTTGTGTTGGAAATGAATAGCTGTACTGGTTTATTTAGAACATTCTAAAAGTGAGAAGCAAGTGAGGTATTAGTAAATTGATGATCTAGAACAAACCTTTGTTATACAGATAGTCATTTTTGTTTTCACTCATTTCTCACCTAATACAAGCCCCAAGAATCACTCAAGTTAGAGCATTACTGAAAAATTTTGTTGTATGAGTATAAGAGGAGGATGTGAGATGCACAATTTATGAAGATATATAGAAAAAATAACAGCTGCCTCTGGACTTGAAAAAGGTTAAGATATTAGTGATTGAGGAAGCACCTTCTCGGGAGTCTCTTCCACAAAGTAGCAGTCCTGGAGAAGAAGCTATCAGAATTGAACTTCCTTCCTACTAATGGAATATTAAGGAAATGAGAATGGTAGTAATTGAGAAAGCATTCTCTTGGGAGTCTGTTCTACAAGGTAGTGAATCTTGGAAAAAGCAGTCTGAATGGAACTTCCTTTCTCATCAATGAAATATGAAGAGAATGAGGATAATAATATTTGAGGAAGCATCCTCTTGGGAAGAAGCTATCTGAATAGAACTTTCTTTTTACCAGTAGAATATTAAAGGAATGAGGATGATAGCAATTGAGGAAGCATCCTCTTGGGAGTCTGTTCTACAAATAGTTTTCAAAGTGAATGAGATAACGTACCCCACTCTATGTGGCATTGCAGGTCTTAGCTGTGAAGCTCAGAACTGGTGGGACTTGAACTGATTTTGTTCCAGAATTTGGAAAGACATCATTTCTGTTTTATATTGTAAGAGGATGGCTAGAACCTCTCAACTGTCGATCAGGTAATCCAAGAGAGTTGGTGCCCTTGCAGCATTAGAGGAGTAGTCTGGATCTGAGAAAGTGTTGGAACAAGATATGTCACAACCAACATTCAGACTCATATCAATTAGGAACAAAAGATATTTCTGAATTGTAACGTACAACCTCACCTTAACGTAAAGTTTTTTTTTTTATAATCATATCGCCCCAAGCAACGGATTTCACTGTTTTGCTGGGAGTTACATAGGAGGAAAATTATAGGAAAATATGTGACAGGTTACAGGGGGTGTCAGGAAGTGGGTAAGAGAAGGATGAGAATACTGATGAGAGTGGAGTGGGTGGAGAAGGGAGTATGAGAGAGGATAAAGAAAGAGAGAAAAAAGAAAGAATCGTAGGATTTTTTTTTTTATAATCATATCGCCCCCAAGCAAAGCATTTTACTGCCTCTGTTTTGCAGAGGGTTACATAGGAGGAAAGTTATGAGAAAGAGTGACAGGTTAAAGGGGTTTCAGGAAGTGGGTAAGAGAAGGATGAGAATAGTGATGAGAGTGGAGTGGACGGAGAAAAGAGCATGAGAGAGAGGATGCAGGTTAGTGAGATAGGAGATGACGACTTTACATTTAAATTCTTGGAGATTGTAGCTGTCTGGGAAACAAGTAAATGGAAAGGAATTCCACAGGCAGGAACTGTGAGAAAAGAAGCTGCTGGAGTAGAATTTGTGTTTATAATTTACTGGTTAGTCATCTTCTAGAGTACAACCATCACATATTATATTTTATTATTGTTTTGAATTGTTACAGTTAATATCAGGTTGTAAAGAAAGTTCTTGTGGTTCGTAACCTTTAAATTCAGATACACATATTTCGGCTCAAACAAAAACTTATTATTTGAAACTAGCAGTATAGCCCGGCATTGCTCGAGTGTAATGAAAGCTTTAAAACTAATCCATGGTCCTGGAGCTCAGACTCTTTGGACGTTGGCACAAAACCCTAAAAACCAATAGTTGTTTCTAGTTAAAGTGAAACCATAGACTGAAAGAAAAAGAATGGATTAAAGTCAAATTTTGATTTTCTGGTATCGATATCAAATAAGTTTTTTCATTGTAAACTGAATTTTGAAGGCTAAATAAGTCCTCTGAGTAAATGGTATCGTGGCTGAGACTAAGTACTACAGTTATACCTACTTAGAGCCAAACCTGAAGCAAAAACTAAAATAAAAGGGCTGAAAAAAATACAGGCATATAAACAGACACACACACAAACATCTTGCCTTTTATAATTGTCCTCAACTCAGTAGAAAAAAATTTTAAACAACAAATGGTGTTTCGATAGACTCACAGACAGTGATAGTGCAAAGGTTATAAAATAGTTATGGCACTACAATAAATACAAAGCAATACCAATTCTGTACTTTAGCTTAGTTGTCTCTTTATTCATACAGACTCCTTGTAGGAATGGATGTGTGGGTGGTGTAATTGCTAGCAGCTTGGAATGATAAATCAGAAAACTGAGTTCAAATTCAAGTTGGGTTTGTTACATTCACTTATGCACAGTAACCTTGAGAAAGTATGAATCCATCTCCTGCTCCAAAAATGGGTTAAATAGCATAACTGGTATCTTGAAAAATAATTGATTTTCTTAAAAAAATGTTAATGTAATATTCACTTGCAGAAAAAGAGTTGTTCTTATAATCCAAAAATTTGCTTCAGCTTTAAATTACCTACAAAGGGTTGATAAGCCATAAAAAAGATGTTAATCAATCAACCTCCTGCCATTGTCTCTCTTTTTAATAGTAAAATCTGATCAAAAGTAGAGCATTGTTACCATATCTGTGCTGGAGCTGTTAAATCTTCTCTTTTCAGCTTTGATACATTTTAGCTTTAAGCAACCCACAAAGGGTTGATAAGTCATAAAAAACAAATGAATAAATCAGTCAACCTTTCCAAGTGTAAAATAAGACCATCGTTACCATATCTGTGCCGGAGCTGCTAAATTTTCTCTTTCCACTTTTGATATATTTCAGCTTTAAACAACCCACAAAGTGTTGATAAGCCATAAAAAACAAATTAACCTTCTGCCATGCTCTTGCTTTTCAATAGTAAAATCAGACCAAAAATAGAGCATTGTTTCCATATCTGTGCTGAAGCTCTTTTCTTTCCAGTTTTGATGTGTTTCATTTTTAAATAATCCACCAAAGGTTGATAAGTCATAAAAAACAAATTAATCGATCAGTCAACCTCCTGCCATGCTCTATCCTTCCAAGAGTAAAATCAGACAAAAAGTGGAGCATTGTTACTATATCTGGGTCGGAGCTGCTAAATCTTCTCTTTCCACCTTTGATTCATTTTGGCTTTAAATAACCAACAAAAGGTAGATAAGCCATAAAAAAGAAATTAATCAATCAACCTCCTGCCATTGTCTCTCTTTTTAATAGTAAAATCTGATCAAAAGTGGAGCATTGTTACCATATCTGTGCTGGAGCAGTTAAATCTTCTCTTTCCACTTTTGATATATTTCAGCTTTAAACAACCCACAAAGGGTCGCTAAGCTATAAAAAACAAGTCAATCAAAAAGTTTGTAGAGTATAGAGAGGGCCACATCCATAATTCAAATACTAAGTGAACTTTTATAGAGCCATTTTACTAACCAGATGCCCAAGGTGGACTGCCTTACAAGATTTGATTAAGTGTGCACTGTTATCCTTGATAATTGAAGAAAATTAAGCTCAAATAAGAAAGCGTGACTGTAACATAGAAACAGGACTTTTCATTACCTTCTGGTATTATTGAAATTTTCAAATTCAGAATATTAAGCATCTTCATTCTTGGAAAATCCCATTGCCATGGTAATATTTGATGTGTTTGCTTCAACTGCTACTAAAAATTTTTCCTTTGACATAACCCAGATAATTATATTTATTTATATGCCAAATCTGATTAAGTGATCGTTATATTATATGAAATATATATTTAGAATCTTATTTTCTTTGTCTTAATTTGATATATTTAAGGTATTATGACTTTGTTTATCCCTGAGTGATAATAAGTTGACTTGTTTTCTGCAGTTTTACTTTAGGGATGTGTGTTGTGATGCAGTGGATATTGACTTGGAATGACAAATCGGGGAGCCGAGTTTGAATTCCGGTTGAATTTCTTGCATTCATCGACATGCAAATACCCTTTATAATCATTTATCCATCACCCCCAGATGGTGCATAGGGCAGCAACTTTTTGTTGCTGTTTCTGTAACAAACTGTTTTTTACGGGACAGGGTTGTTAGCCTTGCACCCAACCCCCAAACCTGGAGGACCGGTGGACCATTCTTGGTCCTTACGTTTACAGCACCTGGTATTCCCAAATGGTCACCCATTTAAGTACTGACCAGGCTCAATGTTGCTTAACTTTGGTGATCGGACGGGAACCGGTGCATTCAACACGATATAGCCATAGACGCAAATACCCTTGGGAAAGATACTAATCCATCACTTCCCTCCAGTTATGGGTTAAATAACAGGATAGATTGGTTTCTATAGCCTTGGCTGGCAACCAGTCTACCACAGAAAGCAGTGGCAACCTACTGCCGGATAATTTTCTGCCCAGTCAGTCATGTCTCTTTCAAGACATGATCGCCCATGTGTGTTTCACATATGGCACTTAACTGACTGATTTTAGTTTAAACCCATTATTCTTCTTTTTATGTAAATTGGGTCTATGATGTTTCACAGAGATGATCATGTTTCTATAATTCAATCATATTAGTAGCTTACTTTTACTTATTGACTTTGATGTAATTTTTAAAGTTTTTTTTTTTGTTGGTTTTAGTCCTGCGTGGTTTTCCTGTTTATTTTCCATGGCTTAAAAATATTAGATGATGTGGAAAAAGTCTGAACAGATTTTATATAATATTAAATTAAACTAAAAATATTATTAAATAACATTAAATTAAACTGAAATTTACAGTATTTACATTATTCAGACTATTGTCCTCATTTTTTTGTCATTTGTACGACACTTTGGCCGTTGTATGCTCTGGCCTTCTTGAGGTGCTAGAAATTTTGAACCAAACTCTTTATTACAATTACTGAGGTATTTACAGTATTTACATTATTCGGACTATTGTTCTCATTTTTGTTGCCATTTGTAAGATGTTTCGGCTATTGTATTTTCCAGCCTTCTTCAGGTGCTAGGAATTTTGAACCAATCCCTATATTACAATCACTGGGGTATATGAACTCCATTCCTTGCAGGAAGCCTCGATTGGAAGTCATAAGTTATCTCCCTCCACTCTGCAATTTATTTGTTCACCTCTGAGCCATGTGTCCTTAAGAAAACATGGCTCAGTGGATATAGATGTTGGTTAGTTTCTGACTTGACTCTTAGAGTTGTTAGTTCAATACCAGGCTACAGCAGTGGTGAACAAGTTACTTGCAAGGTTAGAGGGAAATAACTCATGACTTCCAATGAGTTCATATACCCCAATGATTGTAATAAAGGGTTTGGTTCAAAATTCCTAGCACCTGAAGAAGGCTGGAGCGTACAACAGCCGAAATGTCCTACAAATGGCAACAAAGATGAGGACAATAGCACAAATAATGTAAATACTGTAAATACTACCTCATCTCAGAAATATAAACAAATAGAATGATCTATTATTAAACGTCATACAAATGGCAACAAAGATGAGGACAATAGTCGAATAATGTAAATACTGTAAATACTACCTCATCTCAGAAATATAAACAAATAGAATGATCTATTATTAAACGTCATACAAATGGCAACAAAGATGAGGACAATAGCACAAATAATGTAAATACTGTAAATACTACCTCATCTCAGAAATATAAACAAATAGAATGATCTATTATTAAACGTCATACAAATGGCAACAAAGATGAGGACAATAGCACAAATAATGTAAATACTGTAAATACTACCTCATCTCAGAAATATAAACAAATAGAATGATCTATTATTAAACGTCATACAAATGGCAACAAAGATGAGGACAATAGTCCAAATAATGTAAATACTGTAAATACTACCTCATCTCAGAAATATAAACAAATAGAATGATCTATTATTAAACGTCATACAAATGGCAACAAAGATGAGGACAATAGCACAAATAATGTAAATACTGTAAATACTACCTCATCTCAGAAATATAAACAAATAGAATGATCTATTATTAAACGTCATACAAATGGCAACAAAGATGAGGACAATAGCACAAATAATGTAAATACTGTAAATACTACCTCATCTCAGAAATATAAACAAATAGAATGATCTATTATTAAACGTCATACAAATGGCAACAAAGATGAGGACAATAGTCCAAATAATGTAAATACTGTAAATACTACCTCATCTCAGAAATATAAACAAATAGAATGATCTATTATTAAACGTCATACAAATGGCAACAAAGATGAGGACAATAGCACAAATAATGTAAATACTGTAAATACTACCTCATCTCAGAAATATAAACAAATAGAATGATCTATTATTAAACGTCATACAAATGGCAACAAAGATGAGGACAATAGTCCAAATAATGTAAATACTGTAAATACTACCTCATCTCAGAAATATAAACAAATAGAATGATCTATTATTAAACGTCATACAAATGGCAACAAAGATGAGGACAATAGCACAAATAATGTAAATACTGTAAATACTACCTCATCTCAGAAATATAAACAAATAGAATGATCTATTATTAAACGTCATACAAATGGCAAGAAAGATAAGAACAATAGTCCAAATAATGTATATAGTGTAAATACTACTTTATCTCAGAAATATAGACGAATACTAAACTAAAATTACTATGCTTTTACAAATAATTAATAAGTGTCTTTTACCCGTCTCTTCTACTTATAAAATGTTAAATTAAACTAAAAGAAATGTTACTTTTTTTTATATTACTTTTAAGTCTCAGTTATATTTTTTTCATGTGTTTACCTTTTTTTGTCTATTGTCCTATCTATCTATCTATCTATCTATCTATCTATCTATCTATCTATCTAGTCTGTTCATTATCTATCTATCTATCTATCTATCTATCTATCTATCTATCTAATCTGTCTGTTCATTATCTATCTATCTATCTATTTATCTATCCCAGTCTGTACATATCTATCTATCTATCTATCTATCTATCTATCTATCTATCTATCTATCTATCTATCTCAGTCTGTACATATCTATCTATCTAAGTCTAGACATATTCTATTAAATATAAGAGACAATGAATGTCTATTATGTTTAATCATGAGCGTTCTAAACGTCCTATTTTTGCTTTAATTTCAGTTGAAAATAAAGACAAAAATTCTCCAACATTTATTATTATTATTATTAACTATTATTAGCATGCACCACACAAGTACCCTTTCACGACCCCTTAGGCAATATTTATACACAAATAGATGGCATTGCGATGGGATCTCCTTTAGGTCCCCTCTTTTCTAATTATTATATGGCAAATCTAGAAAATAAAATAATTAATGACAACAATAAACCTTCTATATATGTAAGATACATAGATGACATCTTTGTTTTAGCTAAGAATATCGATCAAATTAAATATCTTAAAAACAAATTTGAAAGTCACTCCGTCCTCAAATTTACATTAGAACTTAATATTAATAACAAACTCCCATTCCTTGATGTATTCATTGATTCTAGCACACATAAATTTACTACTTCTCTATATAGGAAACCAACTAGCATAAATTCGTGTCTTCTTAATTATAATAGTGAATGTCCCCAACGATATAAGTTAGCTGTTATAAAAAACTTACTTCAACGCACACAAATGATATCTTCTTCCAAATCTATATTTTATAAAGAATTATACAACATTAAGCAAACACTAGTCAATAATGGATTTCCTAACTCCGTTATTGATCAACAAATTAAAATGTATCTCAACAAACTTAACAATAGCTCTAATAATAATGATAATATTAATAATAATGGTTTACATCAAAATAAACATAACACTATTAACTTATACTATTGCAACCAAATACATAATAATTATAAACAAGATGAAAAAACTCTCAAAAACATAATATGTAGAAATGTTAAACCAGTGGATAGTAATAATCAAATTAAACTCATTATATATTATAAAAAGTTTAAAACAATTGACCTCATAGTTTATAATAACCCAACAGGCACTAAACTAAATTCTTTACAAAAAACCAATGTAGTGTACCAATTTACATGCCCATTCAGAGATTGCATCTCTGATACTACTCAAAAACCTAGTACATATATTGGTTTTACCACAACCACGCTCTCCCGTAGACTTACATATCATCTTTCTGATCAGAGTACTATTAAACAACATTTCTCTGAAATACATAAACATGTAGGTAATATCAGACAGATTTTGGTCAACAATACGGTGATCCTTACTCATACACACAGTAAGAGGAACCTGCAGATATTGGAGGCCATGTACATCAAATCAAAACAACCAACACTCAATAAAATCAACTTTAAAACAGGAAATAACATATTACATTGCATTTGACTAGATGGTTTTGTTGTCATTTCGCGCTATCCCGCGGAGTGACGTCATAAAACCGCATCGCAAACTTAAGAACTGCGTTTATTATTTTTGGTAACTATTGCCGTTGCCAAGCGGAGTTTTATGTCAACACAAAATAAAATCGTCGGTGATGGTGGATTTTATAATATTTCAGTTTAAACTACCTCTCTGAAGATGGCTCATGTGAGCCGAAAGCTTAGAAGAAAACCAATAAATAATTATCCAAATGTTGGAGAATTTTTGTCTTTATTTTCAACTGAAATTAAAGCAAAAATACGACGTTTAGAACGCTCATGATTAAACATAATAGACATTCATTGTCTCTTATATTTAATAGAATATGTCTAGAAAATTACTTGCTGCCTTGATATACTATCTAAGTCTATAAACATCTATCTAATGCTATTCATATCTATCAAGATTAAAGTGCTCAACCTTTCTACTATTATACATGAGATAGCAGAAGTTGATTCATGCCTTTTCCAAGAATGTGTGGCAATTTACAAATAGTAAATAAGTGAAATCTGCAGAGAGTCATGTTAGCCATGTTGCTAACCAGTTTTACAAGAGTGCAGGGTTCAAATTTACCTCCAATTTATTCATAGCTGGTAGTAGAAGTCAATTCATGTTGTTTTCAAGAATGCTTGGCAATTTACAGACAATAAATACTTCTCTCTATTTCATTGAATGAAATTACTGTGTTTTTACAAATAATTAATGTCTCTTCTACCTCCAGCTATGGGTTTGCTGGACTCTTCAAGTTTTAATAAAGGCAAGTAGTCTAATGGAAAGAAAATTCTAAATTCTAAACCATGGAGGAGGTAGTAGGAAACCACTCTGTTTTCTTTCTTATGGAGATATAGCATTTCACAGGTATTAAGGGAAAAGGAATCTGTGGAGAGCCATGATTGACTATATCCCAAAGGGACATGGCATTGAAAAAAAAACATTATTAGTAGTATATATAATTATTTTGCAAATGCTTTTGGAATGGCATAAATCCATCTCTTCTGAGTCCCGCTATAGGTTAAACAGCAGGGTAGATTGGATTCTTAAAGGCATAGTGAGGGTAAACAGTCTAAAGAAAGAAAAACACTGAATTGCAAACTATGGAGAAGGCAATGTAAAACCACTCCATTATCTTTCTTAACAAGTCATAGCATTTCACAGTTGATAAAGAAAAAGGAGTCTGTGGAGAGCCATTATTGACTATATCCTGAGAGAAAAACAGACAAACATTATGTTATGGAGTAGTTTTCGCACGGAAGGTTATAATCGTGCTCTGTCAGTTGCTAATCGACTTAACGCACCCAAAATGTTAGGAACTTGGTAATCTTCCACTGAAAGCTGACTCCTTAGTATTCGGCTAACTGCCGGCTAATATCAACTGTCTTGCAGTTCTACTGAACTCCATTAGAACTCTAAAGAACTCTTATGAACTCCTAAGAACTTCTTGTTAATATAGGAGGGAGAGTTCATTATCTGAGGAATAGGTGTGTTTCCCCATAACAGAGGGAGAGTTAATTATCTGAGGAATCAGTGTGTTTTCCCATAACACATTTTCAGTAGTGAAGGGAAACAATAGTTGTCTTCCCTTAAGGAGAAAAACAGTTGTCTTCTCTTTTGAGAAACTCTTTTTTTTATATGGAGTCAATCCCTTCCTGGTTTTAATGGGGATAGCCACGAGGACCAATTGCTGTCGTAACGATATGTTGTTTCTTATCTAGTCTTGAAAAAAATATTGTCGTCCATTTGAACAAGATGAACATTCTTCTTGTTTTGGGACTTACTTAAACATTCTTAATGTATTGTACTTGTTTTGTTATATTAAATGCCTATTTGTTATTGCCATGAACTTGTCCTTTTTTTACTACACGTGCTATGCAGCGTATTAATATTTACATTAGTATCGCGTAACTGGAAATATCACTGGTTCGCAACCAATACTAATAGTAGTATATACAATTATTTAGTTTTATTGAAAGTGTAAATTGCAGTCTTCATTGTACGAACTTGCAAGACAAAGAAGGGATCCTTTTTAAGCAAAATTTTTGTGACATGTTTCTGAGCAATGGATATCAACGCAGGTGTATTTCACATTTTGTAAGAATAGCAAATGCTTCACAACCTGATACTTTTTCATCTCCTGTTACCTGTTCAGTCAGGTAAGTGTTGAAGAGAAAGAAGATGTTTGGCGACAGATGCTAGGAGAATGAACAAGAGGATTATTAAATTTGCCATGATGAATTTTTCATTCTATTTATATAAGATAAAAATATACAGTATGATGATCTTATTAAATATAAAGGTAGCTAAGAACATGTAATTGAGTTATCTAATCTAAATCTAAATCTAATCTAATCTAAACTTATTTATAAATGGAACTTTTTGTGTGTATGTGAGTGTGTCTGTGTGTGTGTGTGTGTCCATTACCGATAGACTCCAAAATGGCTGAACCGATTTTCTTGAAAATTTACACAGCCGTACTATAAGCATCTGTGAGTGTTCTTAGGTTTTGTGTCGAGGTATCCCCAATAAATATCGAAAAACGATAATCGAATAAATTGTGTTATAGAAGGAGTGGTCTGATTTTAATCAAATTTGATACACTCATAGACAAAGACATAAGAAACGATATTTAGAAGTTTCAAGGTTGCAGTTCTTACAATAGTGCAGAAAATTGATAATATATATATATATATATAAAAGGCAAGATATTTTTGTGTGTGTCTGTTTATCTGCCTGGATGTCAGTTTTTTTTCAGCCCTTTTATTTTACTTTTTGCTTCAGGTTTGGCTCTAAGTAGGTATAATTGTAGTTCTTAGTCTCAGCCATCATACCATTTACTCAGAGGGTTTATTTAGTGTTCAAAATTCAGTTTATGACGAAAAAAACTTATTTGATATTGATACCAGGAAATCAAAATTTGACTTACATCTATTCATTTTTATTTCAGTCTATGGTTTTGCTTTAATTGGAAACAACTATTGATTTTTAGTCTTTTGTGCCAACGTCTAAAGAGTCTGTGTTCCAGGACCATGGATTAGTTTTAAAGCTTCCATTACACCCGAGCAATGCTGGGCTATACTGCTAGTAATTCAATAAATATGATTTTGTTTGAAACTTTATAAATGTGCTTAAACTTTATCGCTCTCAGTAGTGATTTGGAACTCTGAAAGAGTTGGGGGGGGGGCAACTTAGGTGGCCGAGATTTTTCTGATGGGGAGGGTTTTAGCAGCATAATGATCAGTTCTTTCACTTAGCCATAAATCACTGACTACCTATGTATCTATGTATCAAGTTGAGTACTAATATCTAATTAACGTCATTCTTCAGATATGAAAATATGACTATTAAGTCTCTTTCCCTTCCTAACAACATGTCTGTTTCTATCTATCTGGTTGTTTTAATTTGTTTATTTTTTTTTTCATATTTTCTGTAATTGTTCTTAAAAAGCTAAACAAAAATGAAAACTCAAAGAGAAAATCACTGAAGGTCAAATTTTATCAAAATCAGAGACTGTTCAGTTTTATAAAGCTTACAAAGTGGTGGGGAACCAAGAAGCCAATCAAAATTCAGTGGGGCTCTTCTGACACCCCATCATAGAATTGCCACTGATTACCCTGTATGTGACTTAACTTGCCCTACAAAAAGTTTATCTTGCCATGAAAAGTGACTCTGATCCATGAACCATATTGTGTTTGAATTTAATGGTTGTTTTGTCATATCCTGCTATGGCAACAGAAAACAAACTTGAGAAAAATTAACAATAAAGATACTGCAATTGAGAGACCTTGAAAAAGAATTCATTGGAAAGGGAAGTAATATTGATAATGCAGAGTGTTGAAGTTTAAAGTGATAAATACGCAGATTTAAGCTTCTGTCGAAGTCAAATCTGTTACTCAAGACTTTCAGAAACTCCAGGATGGAAAAAATATCACTTCTTCAGACAACTAATTTACATGATCTTTGATTGATCAATTTAATTTGTTTTTTATGGCTTTTCAACCCTTGTGGCTCATTTAAAGCCAAAACACATTTTAGGTTTTTGTCTATATTTCTGAGATGAGGTACTATTTACAGTATTTACATATGGAGGGAGAAAGGATCATCGCCCCCCCAATGAGATGAAATTGAAATGATGGATAGAGAATGCCACTGGAAACTACGTAAACTTAAGAAATCAGCACATATGCAAGGCTTCAAAAATCTCTTAAGTCAACCAAGCCTAGAGATGAACACAATATGGGAATCAGTAATACAGAGTTCCAGAAAAATCATTAGTGTCAAAAATTGCAATATGAGTTCTGGTAAAAAATACTAGAGAAAACCATTGACACCAAAAATACTATTGAAAAACATTAACATCAAAAATACTAGAGAAAGCCATTAACATCAAAAATACTAGAGAAAGCCATTAACATAAAAATACTAGAGAAAACTGTTAATATAAAACATACTAGAGAAAATCATTAACATCAAAAATACTATAGAAAAACAATAAACATCAAAAATACTAGAAAAAACCATTAACATCAGAAAATTGCAATATGAAACTAATAAAAAGGTTTACTGAACATTAGGTTTATAAGTCCAAAAACTTCAGTTGTTTTTGGCCCACTGGATATAGATGGTCAGTTCCTTATTTTTTAATCATATCACCCCAAGCAAGGTGGTAATGCCACTGATGAGTAGGGGGCTACGTAAGAGTGAAAAGATTGGAAAAGAGAGTTGTGAATTCAATACAGTAGTGGTGAACAAGTAACTTGCTGGGTTAGAGGGAGATAACTCATGCCTTCCAATGCAAGGAATGAGAATGATATACCTTATCAATTGTAATAAAGGGTTTGGTTCAAAATTTCTAACACCTGAAGAAGGCCAAAGTGTACAAAGGCCAAAATTTTGTACAAATGGCAACAAAGATGAGGACAATAGTCCAAATACTGTATATTTTGGGTTGTAAGAATAATTCCGCTTTTGTGATTGAATATTGCATTAATGGTTTTTTGAGAATAAGAATGATTTTTCCAAATTCAAGACATACTATTTAATCATATTATATCTAAATCTTTTTATAAATGGAACTTTGTCTGTGTGTGTCTGTGTGTGTGTGTGTGTATCTCTTACCTATAGAATCCGAAACGGTTAAACTGATTTTCTTGAAAAAAGGGTATGCGTAGAGCAATATAGTTGTACTATAAGCGTCTGCGAGTGTTCTTAGCTAGAATTTGTGTCGAGGTACCCCTGATAAATGTCGAAAAATTGATAATCAAAAAAATCAGGTTATAGAAGGAGTGGTCCGGTTTTAATCAAATTTGATACACTCATAGACAAAGACATAAGAAACAATATTCAGAAGTTTCAAGGTTGCAGTTTTTACAATACTGCAGAAAATCAATAATACATATATATAAAAGGCAAGATGTTTGTGTGTGTGTCTGTTTATCTGCCAGTATGTTTGTATTTTTTTCAGCCCTTTTATTTTAGTTTTTGCTTCGGGTTTGGCTCTAAGTAAGTATAATTGTAGTTCTTAGTCTCAGCCATGATACCATTAACTCAGAGGACTTATTTAGCCTTCAAAATTCAGTTTACGACAAAAAAAACTTATTTGATATCGATACCAGGAAATCAAAATTTGACTTACATCCATTCATTTTTATTTCAGTCTATGGTTTTGCTTTAATTGGAAACAACTATTGCTTTTTAATCTTTCGTGCCAACGTCCAAAGAGTCTGAGCTCCAGGACCATGGATTAGTTTTAAAGCTTTCATTACACCCAAGCAATGCCAATGTATATTGCTAGTCAGTTATGAACCAGCTATAATTACTGGCTATATGATACTAATATGCATGTGAGGTATAAGAAGACACATTATATGGCAGTAACAAATAGACCTTTAATACAATAAAAACAATTACAAATAAACATTCAAAATATTTAAATGCTTTTATGGCTACTTCACCGATGAACTTAGCTCATTGGTATCCTCTATGTATGGATTTACTCGAGCCACAAAATTAGCAATTAGGTCCCACCCTTTTACTGTGAAACCAATAAAATGTAAACACAAATTCCACTCCATCAGCTTCTTTTCTCGCACTTCCCGCTTGTGGAATTCCCTTCCATATACTTGCTTCCCAGACAGCTACAATCTCCAAAAATTTAAATGTAAAGTCAATAGTCATCTCCTATCGCACTGACTTGCATCCTCTCTCTCATGCTTCTTTCTCTGTCCACTCCACTCTCATCAGTATTCTCATCCTTCTCTTACCCACTTCCTGACACCCCCTATAACCTGTCACTCTTTCTCATAACTTTCCTCCTATTAACCCCCTACAAAACAGTGGCAGTAAAATGCCTTGCTTGGGGCGATATGATTATAAAAAAATAAATTCTATACTATTATAATGTGGATATAAAGTGAGGGATCAATTCTACATTACAATCAATATATAAACTGATCCCTTACTTTATGGCCACAGTCATAATCTCTAAGAATTTAAATGTAAAGTCAACAGTCATCTCTTATCTCACTAACCTGCATTCCTCTTTCTCATGCTTCTTTCTTCGTCCACTCCACTCTTATCATACTTGTTGATAACACAAATATCATAGCATCATCTACATACAAAAAAAGACCAAAAATAATGGAAGCTTTATTGATAAAAAAGAAAACCCAACACTCAATAATATCAACTACAAACACACTCACAAAATGCTTACCATATTCGGTATATAACATATACACACAGCTCTACATCATACATAACAACACATACGTTCTGTTACACTTAAAATAACACTTATCCTTGAAAATGGCTTAAAGTATAGCTGCAAATTCTTGGATAAACAAAACAATTGGACAATCTTTATAGAATTTATGTCCTCAAAAAAGAAAAATCATAAAACCACATAAAAAATTACATAGAAAACTTTGCACCGTGTCTGTCGATTTTAATGAAACCTGCATAAAAGAGAGATTGCTGCCCATATGTGTCTCTCTATATGTATATATTTTCTAAACATATACTGTTAAATATAAGAGACAATGAATGTCTATTATGTTTAATCATGAGCCATTCTAAATATATATATATAAGCAGCAATGATCATAATAAAGGGTTCAGTTCGAAATTCCTAGCACCTGAGGAAGTCTGGAGTCTGCAATGGCTGAAACGTCGTAATAATGGCAGTGAAGAAGAACAATAGTCTGAATAATGTAAATAGAGTAAATATTGCCTCATCTCAGAAGTACAGACAAATAATATATATATATATATATATATATATATATATACATTTTTTTCTGGTCCTTTAGCTATTTTAACTGTTCATCTTCACATTATTATCACAAAAATCAATTTTTTTTTAATGATTTTATATATTTATTTTAAATATATTTAGACAGTTTTTTTTCCGATATATATTTGAACTATTTTTATACACATTATCATCACTGGACATTTAGTTTTTTTTTTTCTTATTTGTGGATGACTTTGTTCTAGAAATTTTTCCTCTTCTTCTGTGCAACCAAAAACAAAACATCTTGCATTCTAACAACGTAGCAAGCAGAGATTAGGACACAGGCCGGGGCCTGATCAACCTTGGCTGGGTCAACAAGGGGAGAAGGCATGATGTATATAAAGGACAGAAACCATCAATGAACCAGGGTAACATCACTGATGATGTGTCCTAACAGCATCTAAATGATGTATTTTTCAAAAATATATAAATACACACACACACACACAGTCCTCTAACTTATGATAGAATTAGGGACTGAACATAAGAGTGTAAATTAAATCTCATTAGTCAAATCTAAACAGGGAAATAATTTTGTATTGTTGAAGATTTTCATTCAGAAGGTATGGTTTAAAATGAAAGGAAATTACCATAACTGTTTTAATAATTGAAAGAAAATCACAGTTTATTAATTGTAATTAAACAAAATTTTCACCATTTTTATAATTATATAAATAAATCACAAATGATTATCTCCCTTGATTACAGAATTGTCAAAAAGCAAATGCTCACAAAAATATGGTTTTAATCAGTTTCTGTAAAGCATATTAAAAAGAATAAATTAAGGAAAATCTGATATAAAAATCATTTCTTTCAATTATATAGAAGCAGTTCATTGTGTTTGAGTTGAAAAATAAATTGGAAAGTTTCAGAGCTAAAAAAGTACACACATTTTATAATGCTACTAAAGTTCTGTTAATGAATATAATTTGATGAAACTTTTGATACTTAATCACTGATAATTGAAGAAACGTGAAATTCTAATAAGGAAATGCAGTTGTAACACAGAAACAGAACTTTTCAGTACCTTCTTTTATTATTAGAATCTTCAAATTCAGAATATTAAGTGTCTTCATTCTTAGAAAATTCCATTGCCATTGTAATATTAAATGTGTTTGCTTCAAGTGCTACCAAAAATTTTCCCTTGGCAGATAACGCACAGATAATTTATGTGCTAAATCTATACAAGCGATCATTTCATAATATGAAATATATATTTGGAATCTTATTTTCTTTGTCTTTGATATATTAAAGGTATTATGATTTTACTTGACTTTGTTTAACAATGGCTGATAATAAGTTGACTTGTTTTCTGCATTTTTATTTTAGTTTAAATCCATTATTCTTCTCTTTGGTTTGGTTTGAGTTCAATGACCCATCAACCATTCTGGTCATTTAAGGATAAGCTTTTTTATTTTGGGATCACATTTGTTTTGAAGTTGTTGCACGCATTAGAGTGGTTGTATACAGTAGATTGTATACATATATTAAATTTTATTGTCTAGTCCTATTTTCTTTAAATATGCCATTAAATGGTCTATCTTGGTGTGTTCAAATAGTTCTTTTATTGTTTTTGTGTTGTAATACTTTTTTCGTATAGATGAAAAGTCAGTGCAGTCCATCATGAAATGTCTTACGGTTGTATGGGGCATGACAAGCTGTACATCATGGTGGTTCCTTTTTTTTCCATTATGAATAGATGAGTTATTTTAGTATGTCCAATAACGGAGTCGAGAAAGGATAGCTTCTTTCCTTCGTCATTCCCTGTAACCCTGTATCCATTCACCTAGAATGAGTTTTATGGTTAGTAATTTATTTGGATTGACATTGTTCCAGTAGATTTGCCATTTATTTTGGATCCTTCTCATACCCTCTTCCTGACACCCCCTATAACCGGTCACTCTTTCTCATAACATTCCTTCTATGTAACCCCTGCACAACAGTGGCAGTAAAATGCCTTGCTTGGGGCCACACGATAATATATAAAAAAAATATGATTGTATTTTTACTTTTAAATCTGTGTATGGGATCTTATATGCTTGGTCAATGGGCTCTTTATGTGCAAATTTGGCGGCTGTGTCAGCCTTGATGTTTAGCAGAGATGATCATGTTTTTATAAATTGATCAAATTAGTAGTTTACTTTTTCTTCTTGACTTTGATACAATTTTAAAAGTTTTTTTTGTTGCTTTTAATTCTTTTTGGTTTAAGTTTTACTATCCATGGCCTAAAAATATTAAACGATGTGAAAAAAAAAAGTCAAAAGAGATTTCCATATAGTTTTAATGTTAGACAGATAGAAAAAGATGAAATAAAAATATAAAGGGAATGTTTAATCGTGTAATCTACTTCCTGTCAAGGTAGAATATTATGATTTTAGGGATTTTAACCTTGAGATATCTTAAGTTTTTAGTCAGTAAAAGCTTAGAGAAAAAAAATTAATATGTTAAAATATAGTACGATCTCTCTATCTCTCTCTCTCTCTATATATATATATATATAGATATACTAGCAGTATAGCTTGGTATTGCTTGGGTGTAATGAAAGCTTTAAAACTAATCCATGGTCCTGGAGCTCAGACTCTTTGGATGTTGGCATGAAAAACTAAAAAGCAATAGTTGTTTCCAGTTAAAGCGAAACTGTAGACTGAAAGAAAAATGAATGGATGTAAGTCAGATTTTGATTCCCTGGCATCGATATCAAATAAGTTTTTTTTGTCATAAACTGAATTTTGAAGGCTAAATAAGTCCTCTGAGTAAATGGTATCATGGCTGAGACTAAGAACTACAATTATACTTACTTAGAGCCAAACCCGAAGCAAAAACTAAAATAAAAGGGCTGAAAAAATACAGATATACAGGCAGATAAACAGACACACACACAAGCATCTTGCCTTATATATATATATATATATATATATATATTGATTTTCTGCACTATTGTAAAAACTGCAACCTTGAAGCTTCTGAATATCGTTTCTTATGTCTATGTCTATAAGTTTTTCAAATTTGATTAAAATCGAACCACTCCTTCTGTAACCCGGAAATCAAAATTTGACTTACATCCATTCATTTTTCTTTCAGTCTACGGTTTCGCTTTAACTGGAAACAACTATTGCTTTTTAGTCTTTCATGCCAACATCCAAAGAGTCTGAGCTCCAGGACCATAGATTAGTTTTAAAGCTATAAGGTTATATGAGAAACTGGTCCACCCGCATAAAATTGTTTAAATATTAAAATTTTTGCAAATCTTTTTGTCATTCGTAAAGTTCAAAGTGTAAAAGATAATATTGCACTGAAAAAAGTCCAAAAAATTTGATAATGAACAAATTTACAGGTGACTGTAATGTCATACCGGCGACTGGTTTCAAAATGGAGGCTTGATTTACTATAATGTTGTATGAGAAACTGATCCCCCGCAGAAAATGTTTAAATATTGAAATTTTTCAAAATTTTTTTATCAATCGTAAAGCTAAGGGGCTAATCAATAGGACTGCGCTGAAAAAAGTAAAAAGAAGTGAAAAACAATGAAATTAAATGTAGTGGTAGTCTGCTTCAGGTCCGGCTAATTTTTTATTCTCCACAAGCTGAAACAGTATCAAAATGACCGAAAAGAGTAGATATGCTGGTCAAACAAACAACTAAACTGCTCCTGCTTTGATAGTAAGACTGATTGGTCTGGCAAAGTCAAAATGGTAGCCAATGTCCAAAATGATCTCAAGTTTATTGTTAACTGGGTCAAAAGATGTTTTCTTAATTTTAATGCCTCCCAAACTAAACTGCTCTCCCTTAATCATCTGCAAGACCCCTCTTTGTTTTCCATCAGCATGCTTGATGCCAACCCCTAGGGATGTGACTCATTGTGCCTTCTCAGGCTAATGTTCTCAATTAACATTAAGCAGAAAGACTATATTGAATCCACTGCTAGGTCAGCTGCTAAGAAAGTTGGTTTACTGTGTTGTACAAGACAATTATTCTTTCCAGAATCTATTTTAACCCTGGAACACTAACCATCAGTTAACCCTCTAGGGCCATTCGTATCATATTTGATACAGTATTTCCCTATAAGGAAACATTTGGTATTTCCCTATAAGGAAACATTTGGTATTCATTGACTGAGCAGTCAGTACTGCTTTCATTTGAAATTTATAAAATATTTCTCTTAAAAAATTTTTCAGGAAAATATTTCTTTCAAGGCTTGTTTTCATACTGTATCAAATATGATACGAATGGCCCTAGAGGGTTAAAGTTACACCACTACTAACCATGGGTATATCATACCCAATTTTGAAAATATCATAAAAAATATTAAATATAAATTTTTATTTGAAATTCTTTACATGCAGGCACTTCAAAATTTGTACTTTGAGTTAACATTAATCGAAACTGAAAAACATATTAACCAGGTAAGAAAATCAGGTACTGAAAATTGTAATTAAAATTGCGTTATTTGCACTTGCTACTATATACCCATGGTTAGTGTTTTGGGGTTAAATGCAATGTCGATCGTTATCTTATGTTATAGTTGGTTATCCGTTCTAGTGGAGAGTAGTTGTATGTTGTTGCAGATTAACGGAATTTGGCCTCATTGTAGATAACCCACTATAAGTCATAAAGAAAGGTTATAAACCAAGAAAAGCAAATTGTATTTAGAAACAACATTTTATATATACACATATCAATTAAGGTTTTACAATTAAAGTAATCCTTTAAAGATGGGTCCAACAGATGTTAAAATGATCATGGCAATAAATGCTGAAAAGAGAATTTATGTGTATGTATATGGGAGCGTTGTAAATAAGGAATGTCTTTGATGTATCTGCTCCTTTGGTCAGTAAGTAGTTTTGAGACAGTGAAAGATAAGATGAGAGGGAAGGGAGGCGATCATAGTAATTCTTTGGTCAAGAGAGATACCAATTACACTCGTCTCTCTTGAGTCTGTTTGTGTGTGTCTGGCTGGGTCTGTCTGTCTGGCGATGCTTTCTGTATTGGCTTTTTATTTCATCTTTTGGATTGCAGCAGATCATTTGGGAATTCACATCTGTATTTGATTCTGGGCTTCCCATTGGTTGATAAATAAAATTTGCATAGGCTCGCGAACTGGAATTTGATATTTAATTAATTTTTAGTTTTCGACCAGAACATCTGTGCGGAGTCGGATGCACACCAACAAGTTTTGGTCATTTGCTTTTTGGTCGTGAGAGTACAAACATCCGGTCCCTCGCTTTGCTCAGTCGGTATCACCACACTGTCTTCTTAATTCCTGTTCTTTTTTGTTCTCTCTCTTTAATAATGTTTTCTTTTTCTCATTCTTTCACCCTTGACCCTGGAACACAAACCATCAATTAAAGTTCCACCACTACTAACCATGGGTATATCATACCCGATTTTGAAAGTATCATAAAAAATATTAAATATAAATTTTATTTGAAATTCTTTACATGCGGGAACTTCTAACTTTGTACTTTGAGTTAACATTAATAGGAACTGAAAAAACATGATTTAGATAAGAAAATCAGGTACTGAAAATTGTAATTAAATTGTAATTGAAATGGCGTCATTTGCACAGGGTACTGTATACACATGGTTAGTGTTCTCGGGTTAAATATCTATAAGTCTACCATTCTCCCATGCTTAGAATATTGCTAGCACATATGGTGCCCCAGCAGTATACCTTAAGCTCCTTGAAAAATTCCAAAGAATCATCAGCAATATTATTGGTCCTGATCTGGCATCTCAGCTTCAGTCCCTTTCCCACCACCTTAAGTTTCCTCTCTCTGCCTTTTCTATAAATACTTTCATGGTAATTGTTTCCGATCAGATTTTTGTTATACTACCTAGACTTTTTTAATTTAATTGCAGTACTAGAGGGTCCTGAGCATAACGGTAAACTGCATCTGGCAGCAAGGCTTCTGATTGGGAGGTTGTGAGGAGCATGAAACCACCTCTTAATAGCTGTTGTTCTCAAGTCCACCCTCACCCGGAGTAGTAGCACCTGTTTGGGTCCCAGCTATGGGCAAATAGTTAACCCTCAAACTGGGGTCAAATCATTATAAAAGTATAAAAATAGAATTTTACAGAAAAATATACATAAAAATAGACTTTTAAAAAAATATTCATTATTGAAGGAAAAATATTACCAACAATACATTTTTGAAGAAAAAATTATTCTCAGCAGAACATTTTTGAATACAAAAAGAAAACATTTTCAGTTTTCTAAAATAAAAAATAATAAAAACAAATTTCCATTAAAATCTGATTAAATCAACCTTCTCACTATAACTGAACATTAAAAAAAAACTTACCTTAAAACCTCACATTTTGGCATTAAATGACCCACAAAGGTTGATATGCCATTAAACAAAACTCAAACTGCAGTACTAGACTGGCATCGAGATCTCATCGATTTACTGTTGAGCCGGCTAGATGTAGCCATAAGTTCTGTGCTACAGTTTTTTCTCACACTTTTTGATTATGGAACTCCCTTCTGGCTCCATGCTATCTAGCCAACTTTAATCTGCAAAAAATTGAATGCAGTGCCAATGACGATCTACTATTTTTCTTCCTACTCATTATTAATGTTCCTGTTTCTAATTTTTACACACCCTGTAGCACTTTGTGTTGTAGTGACTTTACTGCCTTGAATGGGATGATACTGGTTCAAGTTCAAATTCCAGTTGAATTTGTTGCATTCACTTACGCACAAATACTCTTGGGAAAGGTATTAATTCATCTCTTTCCTCAAGTTATGGGTTAAATAACAGGACAGATTGGGTTCTATAGCCTTGGTTGGCAACCAGTCAACCGCAGAAAGTAGTGGCAACCTACTGCGAGATAATTTTCTGCCCAGTCAGTCATGTCTCATTTGAGACATGATTGCCCAAAGTGGGTATCACATATGGCACTTAACTGACTGACTGAATATAATAGTTGGAGATATGATTAAGGCTTCTATTAGATATAAAGTGGGGGATCGGTTTATTGTTATGAAGTAATAAACTGATCCCCCACTAATTACTACTTAATAATATAATATAATATTTCTTCCCCCTCTAGCTATTAGTCAAATAACAGGACAGATTGAGTTCTGTAGCCTTGGCTGGAAACCAGTCTACTACAGAAAGCAATGGCAACCTACTGCAGAATAATCTTCTGCCTAGTCAGTCATGTCTTTTTCGAGACATGATCGCTCAAGCGTGTATCACGTATGGCACTTAACTGGCTGATATAAATGTAGGTAGAAAAAAAAGCAGATGTTAAAATAGTGACAGTCAGATAACACTGCCAGGAGCCTACAGTGAGGCCTAAACAAACACCCCACCCCCCATCCCGGATTGGGAGTTTGAAAGTAGTATGCACTGGTCTTGCATGTCATAATATCAACACCTGTAACATTATTTCTCATTGGTCTATTAACGTTTTGATAATTTCTAATGCTAGTTTGCTCCAATAGCAAAGGAATAAACTCTGTGCTAAATTAATTCCTGGAGAGGAAGTCCTAATAAACTAATTTATTGGCCTGTATCTCCTTCATCACTTCAAAGATTATTTATGGAAATTGAATTATAAGATCTACCTTAATCTGAGGCAGCTGTTTAAAATGATATAAAGATGGGAGGATGTATGTTTAAACGTACCCGTAATACAGATTAAAATTATATAACTGATATTTCGAACATGGTTTTATCTATTTTTGAAGCTTTTATCAGCAAATTTTTATATTTATAGGATGGATTTATTTATAACGTTTTTATAGTGGGTTTCCTATATTCATATAATTTAGAATTTAGATTTATGTATTTTGGCAGGCCTATACGACCGGCACCCCTACTGTAATTTTTTTTTGTTAGTGTTTACAATATGGGGTATCGATTTACTAGAACGTATATTTCTGTTATATTGAAACATCCTATCATACCCAACAGTTGACTCGGTGAAGTGATTAAGAAGTAAGTAAGTATGAGAAATGATTCAGCTTCTGCTTTCATTCCTGTCTTGGCTTACCAGTTTATTGAACTCTCTGTTAATTGTACTTTCCTGTCCAATAAACTTTATTATTTGTTTACCCTTTACATGTTATGCAAATATTTCCCCTTTCCACTTGGAATTTACCTTGTTGTTTATATCATTCCCATGATGTAACAGTTTCCAATATGAGGGATCGTTGTGTTTCCAAGATCGATTTACTAGAACGTCATATTAGAAACCGAGCACCCGCTAAAAATTTTTAAATATTGAATTTTTTCCAAATTTTTTGCTAATCTGAAAGTTTAGGGTCTAATTGATAAAAATGCACTGAAAAAAGTCAAAGAAAACTAAAAGCAAAACAATTACAGGGTGGGGTGCCGGTCATACAGGCCTGTCTGTATTTTTAATTATTAATAAACATTTTAAAGTGAAAATATATAGAAAGTGCCTTAATTTCTGAGACTTTCATGGATGCGAATTTAGCATCCAAGTCCATAGAGCATTTCTCCTTTCTTAACAAAGTTGTTCTAATGAACTCTCCATCTTGGCACCTACACTTTATAAATTTAAGTGCATTACTAGATTGGCTGTTAGGTCTCATTATTTTACTGTTCAACTTGCTAGATGTAACCATAAGTAAAATGTAAAAGATGAAAATATTAACCCAAATAGTCAACTTCTTTATATTTGAGCATATTATATTAATATTAAATAGCCTCTCTTAATACTAATTTTGTTTGTAATGAATTAAAATGTAAAAGTACCACTTAACCAAATCACTCAGGACTAGACGCATGTCATCAGTTCAAGGGTCTTGTAACCCCAATGATATGGGGCCCACAAATCTAGGATACACCCTTCCCACTCGACTATATCACAATTTTCATAAGGTAGTTTTTATATAAAATACAAATTTTATTGTAACTTAATTATGTACAATAAAGGATCATATGCAATATATGTGAACAATTCAACGAGAAAAATTGAAAATAAATACAACATATCCGAAAGTTTAGGGTCTAATTGATAAGAATGCACTGAAAAAAGTAAAAAAAAATGAAAAGCGAAAACAATTCTGTGGTGGGGGAGCGGTGGTACAGGCCCACCGTTATTTTTAATTATTAATAAACATTTTATTAAATAAAAATATATAGAAAGTGCCTTAATTTCTGAGATTTTCATGGTAAATTTGCATCCAAGTCCATAGAGCATTTCTCCTTTCTTAACAAAGTTGTTCTAATGAACTCTCCATCTTGGCACCTACACTTTATGAATTTAAGTGCAGTACTAGATTGGCTGTTAGGTCTCATCATTTTACTGTTAAACTTGCTAGATGTAAGTTTTATTCTAATAGTTTCTTTCGCACTTCCCTCCTGTAAAACTCTTTTGGTTTCTTCACTGGTTCCTGTATAATCCTCAAAGACAATCTTTAAACATTAATCAGTACCTAGATGGGTGATCATTTGGGAATACCAAACATTGGACGCTTGTATGTGCAAGTGGAATAATGAATAATAGTTTAGAATTGTTAATCGAAGAGCAGAGTTTCAATTTCACCTGGGTTTGTTATATTTCTTTACATGCAAATACTTTTTGGAAAGGTATGAATCCACCTCTTCTCTCACCAGCTATGGGTTAATTAGTAAGATTTTTTAAAAAAAATCATTTCATTCCAAGCAAGGCAGAAATGCCACTGGTGTGTAGGGGGTTACATAAGAGGTGAGTGATGAGAAAGAGGAATGAGTTACAAGAGTGTTAGAGAATGAGTAAGAAAAAGCATGAGAATACAGGTGTGGAGAGAGCTGCATGAGAGTAGAGTGGAAAGGAAGAAGAACATTATACAAAGGTTATCAGGGAAAGGATGCAAATCAAAGAGATAAGAGATGCCAATTAACATTGCATTTAAATTCTTGGAGATTGTAGCTGTCAGGGAAGCAAGTATACAGAAAGGAATTTCACAGGCAGGAAGTGTGAGCAAAGAAGCTACTAGAGTAGAAGTTGCAGTTACATTTGATTGATTTCACTGTAAAAGGTGGGACCTAGTTGCTAGTCTAGTAGTTTGAATAAATTCATGCAAAGTGAGCAGAAGCCGTGAAAGTATTTGTAGAAGAGACAGAGGGAAGCCACATTGCATTAGTGAGAAAGTAACTGAAGTTGAGCTACCAGGTCAGGATTGATTATATTGCAGATTCTTCATTGGATTTTGTCAAGAACTCTCGAGATAAATAGCAGGGGCACCTGCCCAGATGTGACAGCAGTATTCAATGCATGGGCCGATGGTATATTTATATATGTGCAAGATGGATTCAGATGAGAAAAGCTTCCTGGCCCTACACATGGAACCAACCTTCCTAGTGGCAGGTTTAGCTAGAAATTCAATGTAGTCATTCCACTTGAGGTTGGCTGATAGCATTAGGCCAAGGAGGCACAGTGTTTTGCTTTCAGGGAGACTAGCCTGATCTATGCTGATGGTAGGTAGGAGCAGTTGTCTATAGGGGTTAAAGAATAGCACTCTATAGAATAGAGTTCTTAAATCTTCTGGTGATTTTCTATCTTTCAGACAGACATTGCATATCTACCATACCATTTGCATGTCGGTTTGAGCAATTCTGTCAGTATCAACTTCTTTAAGTGGCTAGGTTTCACTACCATATATCATAACACTTTTGACGCAAACTGTAAATAGCTTTTCTTTCATCCTATGCAAAAATATATAAAAAAAAGTCTAATATATAAAATTTAACCAAACTTGTGCCCACAAAAAATATGGAGCATCAAAAAAGTAATTTTTTTCCCTTGATACTGTTACTCTTTTAACTATATTACATCAATCGGTGGAAAGTTATGAGAAAGAGTGACAGGTTATAGGGGGTGTCAGGAAGTGGGTAAGAGAAGGATGAGAATACCGATGAGAGTGGAGTGGACAGAGGAGAGCGAGGATGCAGGTTAGTGAGATAGAAGATGACTATTGACTTTACATTTAAATTCTTGGAGATTGTAGCTGACAGACTATCTATCTTTTCTTTTTAATAATCATATCGCTCCAAGCAAGGCATTTAAATGCCACTGTTTTGCATATGGTTACATAGGAGGAAAGTTATGAGAAAGAGTGACAGGTTATAGGGGGTGTCAGGAAGTGGGTAAGAAAAGGATGAGAATACTGATGAGAGAAAGGATGCAGGTTAGTGAGATAGAAGATGACTATTGACTTTACATTTAAATTCTTGGAGATTGTAGCTGTCAAAACTTTACAAAATTATTAAAATATGTGAATCAACTATAAGGGAGTCCTTATTATTCACCTTTTTATGAAGCTTGAATCAAGTGGCCAACCATTCCAATAAACAATTTAATAGTGTTTATGATTTTTGTTGTCAATTCTCATGAATAAAGAAAATGTATAAATTCACTTCCATCATATGTTTAGGTTTTCGCAGATATATTAAGTGAGAAAGGGACGTAAGATGGGGATGTGTATTTTCACCGGATCTATTTAACTTGTACAGTGAGATTATTTTGAGGACCCTAGGTGTTATGCCAGGATTTGTCATCGGAGGCCACAATCTAAACAACATAAGATAAGCAGACGACACAATGTTGATTGCAGACACAGAAACGAAACTGCAGAACCTCCTGCAGACAGAAGATAACTGAAGAGAGTGACAACAAGGGACTACAAAAATAAAATAAACTGCAAAAAACTGAATACATGCTCATCAGCAAAAAGAGCAGCCCAAAGTGCTAAATACAGGTGGGGGATGTTAAAATCAAGCAGGTACAAAAATTTAAATATCTGGGAAGTGTTCTAACTGAAGACGAAAAGTGCGACACAAAACGAAGACAAATTGACATGGCAAAGGATGTGTTCCAGAAGCTAAGAAAAGTATTAGTAAACGAGAAAATTTCACTAGAAACAAAGAAGAGAATACTGGATTGCTATGTGATGTCAGTTCTTCAATATGGCAGTGAATGCTGGACAATATCATCCAAGATTAAGAAAAAACTTGAAGCAAGTGAAATGTGGTTCTACAGAAGGATGCTGCAGATATCATGGACCGAGCATGTGAGCAATGATGAGATTTTGGAAAGAATGGAAACGAAAACGAAATTAATATTGAGCATCAGGAAGAAACAACTGAAGTTCTTGGGACATGCAATGAGGAAGGAGGGCTTGGAGAACCTGATACTAATAGGCCAGATAGAGGGGAAAAGAGACAGAGGAAATCAGTGGATAACATATTTGAAGGACCTGAGCAGGTGGATGACAGAATGGGGGTTGCGAGATGTTACAGGAGACACCAGGATAGGGAGACATGGAAGGCCATGATTGCCTACGTCCTGAAAGGACAAGGCACGTAGAAGAAAATATTCAGGTTTTATTATAATTATTGCTTTTTAAAATAATCGTAGTAGGATTGGCTATCTAATGATAATTAGCATAGCCATACCTGTTATGGCTGTATAGCATAATTTGTGTGTTTAAAAGGACTGATGAAAGACACATATGTAAAAAAACGTTTATCTAAACTTATTTATAAATAAACTTATTTATAAATGGAACTGTGTGTGTGTGTGTGTCCGTTACCTATAGACTCTGAAATGGCCAAACCGATTTTCTTGAAAATTTACACAGTAGTACTATAAGCATCTGCGAGTGTTCTTAGCTAGGTGTTGTGTCAAGGTACACCCAATAAATATAAAAAATCAATAACCAAAAAAATGGAGTGGTCTGATTTTAATCAAATTTGATACACTCATAGACAAAGACATAAGAAACGATATTCAGAAGTTTCAAGGTTGCAGTTCTTACAATAGTGCAGAAAATTTGATATCGATACCAGGAAACCAAAATTTAACTTACATCCATTCATTTTTCTTTCAGTCTACGGTTTCGCTTTAACTGGAAACAACTATTGCTTTTTAGTCTTTCATGCCAACGTCCAAAAAGTCTGAGCTCCAGGACCATAGATTAGTTTTAAAGCTTTCATTACACCCGAGCAACACCGAGCTATACTGCTAGTTTCACATATAAATGCAGCCTTCTGAAAACTGCAACAAATTAAAAATGAACAAAAGAAAATACAAAAACAATACATTTTGACGATACAAAAAAACATTAATGAGAATAAAACTTTTAGCGAAGTTTGATACTTAATAAACGATGAATGAGGGTTTTTATAAATAGGAAAATCAGCAGAAAAGTTTTGGGTTTTAACATTTATGAAAAAGGGTAGAAAATATTGTTAGAAAATAATAGCAAAGCCTTAGAAATACATTTATAAGGTGCTAAAATTACTTAGCTTAAAACTCAACTCTAGAAAAAACAAATAAAAAAAATTACCTTTTCTGGCACAGTGCTAGCGACCATTAACTAAAGCCAGTGTCTAGTAGCAGGGAGAAAAACTAGGGTGTGACCATCCTCTTCGCCGTCCGGAGCTGAAAAGGTCATTTTGGGCATTTGGCCTGAGAACAATGATTGTGTATTCCTTCAGATGTATGAGGGAGTGGTCAACCATTTATAGCAGTATAGGGCAAGGAAGGGTACTAATTTATCTGGCAATATTATCCTAAGGGGTGACAAAGTCACAGGTAATAGAATATGGGGTTGGCTTTGCTGAGAAACGAACATACTGATTTTACAATATGGCTTCTGGTTGCAACAAGAATTTAAGCCTATTTTTTAGGGTAACTTGGTGGTAGCCACAATACCCCTATATATATATATGACATATCTGAGATAATAGACAGATTAGTATCTCGTGAGATTAAGTTCGAATGAGCACTTACCAACATCATAAAAAAAATGGCGTTGCCAAACAAAACTATATTGGACTTTAAAATCCCCGAGGAGGTTACAATTTGGCTGAAGTGTTTTGAGGCAATGGCCAGGATAAAAAAAATTAAAGGGCGATCAAAACCCAAAACAAATCACGGATTTATTTTTGGCAACCATGGAGTGTAGAGCTGTTAAACAAGTGTCGTTGATATTTATATAGATACCTCTATATATATAACATATCTGAGATAATGAACAGATTAGTATCTTGTGACATTAAATTTGAATGAGCACTTATCAACATTGCTTACAAAACTAAGCTGCTATCTATTAACCATCACAGACAATCGTTCCTCCTGCCTATCAGCATGGATCAGGATAGTCTCCCTGAAAGTAAAACACTGTGCCTCTTCGGGTTAGCTCTCACATCAGACCTCGTGAAATAACTACATAGAATCCATAGCCAAATGCACTGCTGAGAAGGTCGATTCTCTGTGCAGGGCCAAAAAGTTTTTCCCGTCTGAAACAATCCTGCACATATACAAATCTACCATCCACCCATGCATTGCATACTGCTGCCATATCTTGTCTGGTGCTCCTGCTATCCACCTATGAGTCATTGACAAAATCCAATGGAGAATCTGTATTGTGATCAATCTCGACTTGGCAGCTCGGATACAGTCACTTTCTCACCAGCACAATGTGGCTTCCTTGTGTCTCTTCTACAAATATTTTCATGGCTTCTGCTTCAATGAACTTAGCTCCCTGGTGCCCTCTATATATAAATTTTCTCGAGCCACAAGATTAGCAACTAGGTCCCACCCTTTTACTGTGAAACCAATAAATTGTAAATGCAAATTCTACTCCATTAGCTTGTTTTCTCGCACTTCCTGCCTGTGCAATTCCCTTCCGCTTACTTGTTTTCCTGACAGCTACAATCTTCAAGAATTCAAATGTATAGTCAATAGTCATCTCTACTAATAATGTTTAAAGTAATATAAATGTTGGATTAAAAATATATCCAAAAATTCTTTAGAAATTATTTTTCTTTTTATTCTATGTACCATGTCCATTCAGGACGTAGGCAGTCAAGGCTCTCCACATCTTCCTATTTCTCATAGTTCTTAACACTGCTTCTCCTGCTATCCCTCTCAGCCCACACTTTGCCATCCATCTGCGTAAATCCAAGTATGTCACGTGTTGCTTTCCCTTGTCTCTGCTTCTCTCTATCTGACTTGTGAGTATCAGATTCTCCAAGCCCTTCTTCCTTATTACATGTCCCAGGAACTTCAGCTGTATTTTCCTGTTGTTAAGTATTAGCTTTCCTTTTCTTTTTCATTTCCATCCTCTATCTGACCTGTGAGTATCAGATTCTCCAAGCCCATCTTTCTCATTACATGTCCCAGGAACTGCAGCTGTATTTTCCGTTGCTTAAGTAATTATTGCCTTTTCATTTCCATCCTCATCTGACTTGTGAGTATCAGATTCTCCAAGCCCATCTTTCTCATTACATGTCCCAGGTGAAACTGCAGCTGTATTTTCCTGTTGCTTAAGTATTAGTTTTCCTTTTCATTTCCATCCTCTATCTGACTTGTGAGTATCAGATTCTCCAAGCCCATCTTTCTCATTACATGTCCCAGGAACTTCAGCTGTATTTTCCTGTTGTTAAGTATTAGTTTCCTTTTCATTTCCATCCTCTATCTGACCTGTGACTATCAGATTCTCCAAGCCCATCTTTCTCATTACATGTCCCAGGAACTGCAGCTGTATTTCCTGTTGTTAAGTATTAGTTTCCTTTTCATTTCCATCCTCTATCTGACCTGTGACTATCAGATTCTCCAAGCCCATCTTTCTCATTACATGTCCCAGGAACTGCAGCTGTATTTTCCTGTTGTTAAGTATTAGTTTCCTTTTCATTTCCATCCTCTATCTGACTTGTGAGTATCAGATTCTCCAAGCCCATCTTTCTCATTACATGTCCCAGGAACTTCAGCTGTATTTTCCTGTTGTTAGTTTCCTTTTCTTTTCCATTCTCTCCAAAACCTTGTCATTGCTCACTTGTTCTGTCCATGGTATCTTTCTGTTGAATCATGTTTCAGTTGCTTCAAGTTTTTTTCTTTATCTTTGATGAGATTTCCAACATTTGCTGCCATATTGAAGGACAGATATCACATAACAAATCCAGTACTCTTTTTTTCTTTAGAAATTACTGTGCATTATATAACCTTATTATATTTCAGTACTTTTGCTCTGTACCAAAACAGATTTGGACTATTGACAAATTAACAGCCTGAATGCACAGGTGATAATCATTTCTAGAACTTTCTGAAATGGTGAATGAACATGTGATTTGAGATCATCATTTCAGCCCATGATATATTTTTTTTCTTTTTTATCATTTTTATACACAAGTAGCATCTGGTTTCTGTTAATATATGTTTTTAACTTTTACTTGTGCCAAACAAAAAGGATTTATCCACCCAACTAAGCACCCCTACAATAATATCCTCATACAACATTTAAAGGAAAGAGAAGGATTTTTTTTAATTGTATCACTCTGAGCAAGGTGGTAACACTAGTGATGTGCAGGTGGCTACATAAGAGTAAAAATATTAGATACGAGGAGAGTAAAGAGAAAGCCGAACCAGTTAGAAAGGAGCAAGAGAAGGATGGGAATACAGGTGTAATGACAGTTGCAAAGGTAGAGAGAAAGGAAAAGATATACAGGGTGATGTAGAAAGAACTGGAGTCAAGTGGTTAAGAGATGGGTATTGATATTGCATGTAAATTTCTGGAGGTTGTAGCCATCAGGAAAGCAAGAATATGGAAGCGAGTTCCACAGGCGGGAAGTGCGAGAAAAGAAGCTGTTGGAGTAGAATTGTCATCTCCATATTCTTTGATATTTTTGACAAATGCCAAAATCCAACAGGTATTTTTTAGAGGTGTCAAATTCTATATCTTTTGGGAAATAGATACATTTATGCCATAATAACACAGGTATTTTTAATAGAGTTCAAATTAAAAAAACTTTGTGCTACATTACATATCTATTAGAGATACAGAGATATGTCCTTTTTTTCTGTGTTCTATGTCTCTTGAGGATGCTGAAGATCATGGCTCTTCACAATTTCCTGTCTTTTACTACTATTAATAAATTTTGTCTTTTTCTTATCTCTACTAAACTTTGTTTTAGTATCCATTTAGTCAAACTTGCTAACTAGGTTATTTTCCTCTGAGTATTTTTTTCCTCTGACTATAGAATTTGACAACCCCTCTTTCCTAATTATGTGCCATAGAAATTTCAACGGTCTCTTCCAGATGTTTGACTTTGACTTACTTTTATTTATACCCCAAGCCCACCAATGATAACATGTTCATACTATATTTAAGGGTCTTTATACCCTTTGATATGTGATGAATACGAAGATGAAAGAATAACTTTTCGGCGGTGTCAAATTCTATATCCTTTTGGGACATGGATACATTTATGCAATAATGACACAGGTATTTTAATAGACTTCACATCAAAAGGTGTTGTGATACATTTCATATCTATTGGGAATATAGTGATATACCTTCCTTCTTCTATGTGCCATGTCCCTTAGTGATCATGGCTCTCCACAATTTCTTGTCCTTTGTCACTCTTAATAAATTTTATATTTTTGTTATCTCTTCTAAATTCTGTTTTGCAGTCCATTAAACAAGCTAATTTTTAGATGGGGTATGCATTATTTTTCTCTATCTCTCTTTCCTCCAAGATTTCCTCTGAGTATCAAACTTTTCAAGCCCTCTTTCCTCCTGATGTATGCTACAAAAATTTCTTTCTGATGTTAAGTATAGATGTCTTTTTTATTTCCATTTTTGCTAAAACTTCAATGTTACTTACATGTTTGGTCAGTGATATTCTCACCATCCTTCTGTATTGCTACATTTCTGTTAATTCTAGTTTCTACATCATCTATGAGAACATTCACTACTATGTAAGAGGACTGATATTACATAACAGTTCAGTACTCTTTTCTTTGATTCTGTTGCTTTGATTCTCTCTTTCATCTTTGAGGAAATTGTCCAGCATTCACTGCCATATAAGAGGACTGATATTACATAAGAGTTCAGTACTCTTTTCTTTGTTTCTCTTGCTTCAAGTCTCTTATTAATCTGTGAGAAGATTGTCCAGCATTCACTGCCATATAAGAGGACTGATATTACATAACAGTTCAGTACTCTTTTCTTTGTTTCTCTTGCTTCAAGTCTCTTCTTCATCTGTGAGGAGATTGTCCAGCATTCACTGCCATATAGGAGGACTGATATCATATAACAGTTCAGTGCTCTTTCCGTTGTTTCTGTTGCTTCAAGTCTCTTCTTCATCTGTGAGGAGATTGTCCAGCATTCACTGCCATATAGGAGGACTAATATTACATAACAGTTGGGCTCTCTTTTTTGGTTTTTAATAAAAATTTTACTGTTTCTTAATATTTTGCTTAGCTTTTTGAAAAGCACTTTTCACTATCTCAATGCACCTTTGGATTTCAGTGTCAAACTTTCTATCATCTGTTAAAACACTTCTAAGATATTTAAATTTTTGCACATTTTTGAACTTTTGTTCACATCTTGGTTGATATAGGTGTTATAAAATTACTCATCTCAGAAATAAATACAAATTATGACAAGTGGCGCAAACCCACTAACATAATCCAGTTGTCAAAATCCATCTGACACTGAATATAAAAGGCTCCAAAAATACATCACTAAAGTTCTTTGAGACGGTGGTGTAGTGGATATAGTAGTTGGTTATACATGTGTTAGTATCATCTGGTGGACATGAGTTCGATTCTGCGACTTGGTAGAGAGATTAATAAATTCTAACATGAAAGAACAATAATTGATTTCACAGGATATTTCGCAATAATCAAAGAGATAAACCCCATCAGCCAAGCTATGGACACCTGATGTTGACCAGAGGGTACTAGGTCGAAACGTTGTGTCTGTTATAACACCTATATTAACCAAGATGAGAACAAAAGTTCAAAATAATTCCAAGATTATTGAAAATTACTCATCTCAGAAATAAATAGAAATTGTTTGATTTTGTTATTTGTAATTTGTGTGTTGAGCTGTTTCTTTTGTTAAAAAACATGTATCATATTTTCTTGCAATTAATGTTTAAATCTTTCCTTCTGTAGAAGTTCTTGTAGTTTGCTTTTTAAATCTTTTATCAGCACTATCCTACAAACGTGGGTGTCCCCCAAGGCTCTATCTTAAGTCCTACGCTCTTTCTAATCTACATCAATGATCTCCCTGATGCCATAACATCCCAAGTAGGTATGTACGGCGATGACACCACAGTTTACTCTCACCTCGATCAAAAATCTGGTGTTGGTGACAAGGCATACCTTGCTGCCGAGCTTGAAAAGGACCTCCTATCCGTGGTGGATTGGGGTAAGCCATGGCTCATAAAATTCGGATTTAGCAATGGATTCGACGTAGTCATTTCACTTCCAAAACGAAGCTGCTGTCAATTAACCACTACAGACAACCGCACCCCCCCATTAGCATGGAACAGGCTTGCCTCCCAGAGAGTAAATCACTGTGCCTGCTTGGACTGACACTCTCAGCGGACCTCAAGTGGAATGACTACGTCGAATCCATTGCTAAATTCGCTGCTATGAAAGTCGGCTCTCTGTGCAGGGCCCAGAAATTCTTTCCGCCTGATTCTATCCTGCACAGATATAAATCTACCATCTGCCTGTGTATTGAATACTGCTGCCACATCTGGTCGGGTGCCCCTGCTATTCTCCTTGGGCTTCTTGACAAAATACAGCGGAGAATCTGTAATGTAATTGATACTGACTTAGCTGAGCGCCTGCAGTCACTCTCTCACCGGCGTGACGTGGCTTCCGTGTGCCTCTTCTATAAGTACTTTCACGGCTTCTGCTCGGATGAACTTAAATCACTGGTGCCCCCTAGATGTGAATTTGCACGAGATACTAGATTGGCAACTAGGTCCCACACCTTTTCAGTGAAACCGAGGAAATGTAACTGCAATTTCTACTCCAACAGCTTCTTTCCTCGCAATTCCCACCTGTGGAATTCCCTTCCGCATGATTGCTTTCCCGACGGCTACAACCTCCAGGAGTTTAAATGTAAGGTCAATAGACACCTCCTAACACATTAACTCGCACCCATTCCCTCCAACGCTCTCCCTACGTACCTCCTAACTCGTCTATCACCAACCCTCTGACATTTCCTATACCCAATCGCTCTATGTAGCCCCATGCGCTATAGTGGCAGTGGACTGCCTTGCTTGGGGTGATATGATTAAAAAAAAACAAAAAAAAAACACTGCATCATCTGTGTATCTTATGTTGTTAAGATTGTGGCTGTCAATAATGAATTCTTCGCGGTCTTATAATCCTCTCTGAATCGCCTCACTGTACAGGTTTAATAAGTCCAGTAGGAAGACACATTTTTGTCTAATGTACCTTTCTATTTGTGAATATTTTCTGAATTCATTTTCTGTCCGTAGAGGCTCTGGATTAATCTGATATTCTTCCCAAATATTTCACAGTTACCTAGCAGTTTCAACAGTCTTACATAAATTAAATCATAATAATGTCGTTATTTTTAAAGTGATAAAATGAATAGATAATGAATATATATGCACCTTGGTTCCCCTCTCACTGGAATGAGATTGGCTGGTATCAGCCATAAATATAGACTAAGGCAAGGATGTCCAGAGATCTACCACTAGAGGTCTATTGGTCTTCTACTAAAGATCTACAAATGTTAGTCTATCACAATTGACTATGCCTACGTCTCAGGATACTGCATACAACGAGTACCATACATTACGTCTACATACTAGATTGTTCTATCTGGTTACATTTGCCTAAACCACTTAACTACCTCAAATATATATATATATATATATATATATATATATATATATATCCCTTTCCAGGACATATCATAAAATAATCTCAATAAAAAGACTGTGATTCATTCCATATTTGTTGGATTACATAAAAATATATCTTTAATAATTATGAAAGTGCTTAAATGAAGAATATATTTTACATTTCATATTATTGGGACTACCAGGTGCTGTAAGTATTTAGTGACATATGTGCTTTGTGGTGCAGTGGATATCAGCTCGAAAAGAGAAATCGGTGAGCCGAGTTCGAATTCCAGTTGAATACTCTGCATTCACTTAAGTACTGGTACCGTTGGGAAAGATATTAATCCGTCCTTTTCCTCCAGTTATGGGTTAAATAACAAGGGTAGGACTTGGGGACCCTGCCCTTAAAAACAAATCCCAATGAATCTTGATACTCAAAAAGAAAAACGTATGACTAGACACAAAGCTTATATAAAAACAACAATAAATTTTTGAAAGAAAAAGGTATTACCAGCAATAAATAAAAAATTTAGTTGGCAATAAATGACCCGCTGAGGTTGATATGCCATAAAAACAAAACAACCAACCAACCAACATTTATGGCTATACTTTCTTACAAATAATCTAGTTGGCTTACACTTAGTACTTATCTCTTCTACCTTTATTTTCCCGCCCTTTCTCTCATAATCTTCACTTTGTTCTACTCCTTTTTCCTTACCATTTATCACGAGTGGCTCTTGAACATTTGGTGAACATTAAGAAAAGAAAAAAAATTGATAAAGAAATATAGAATAAAATATCATTTGTTTTCTTTTCAAAAAAAGCTACAAAATATCTATTCAGACTAAGTTTTAAATTAAAATTTTGGTCATATTACTCATACATGATTCTCTTAAATTATTTAGAATAAAAAATTGTTCCATCACTTGAAATGTGTATACTTTAACTTTACTGACTTATAAACACACATTCACACATTTCTCTCAACACCTACATTCACAAATGATTTCTCTCATTTCGTTTTAAAAAAGAAAATCATTCTATCACTTGACATGTGTATACAATACTTGCTACATGTTTTGAACGAAAACATATTTCGTCACTGTTATTCACACATATTAAGGTTATTGTCATAGTGGAACATCCTGCCATCCCCGAGAATAGAACGCTCTACTTTATAAAAGACGTTAATGAGTGGTACGAAGTATAGGAAAAGTCTTATGCGAGGGCATTCACTATTCGATAGTCGATTCCGCTCCAACCTGTTGCTTGCCTATATGTGTATTATTGTTAATTGTACCTTCGTACAATAAATCTGCACCACAACGCACATCCATCACTAAACACTAACAGCACCTGGTATTCCCAAGCTGTCACCCATCTAAGTACTGACCAGGCTCAACGTTGCTTAACTTCGGTGATCAAGCGAGAACCGGTGTATTCAATGTCATATGGCTGTAAGCATACACATCCGTCACTAGACGCTTAGAGCACCTGATATTCCCAAGCGGTCACCCATGTAAGTACTGACCAGGCTCAACGTTGCTTAACTTTGGTGATTGAGCAAGAACCGGTGTCTTCAACGTGATGTGGCCGTAAGCCTCATAAATGTACACTCTATTATGGTATCAAAAGCCCCACCAAAAACTACTGTACAGTTAAGACTTTTGTACAATCAGGTGAATATTATCAGCTCAGAAATGCATTTTTTCTATGGCACTGTTTAATAAAAAGAAAAATAATCAAATAATCCAGAAATGAAAATACTGGCAATTTCATTCATATTAAGACATTTTTTTTTATAATCATAATATAATCATAATCCCTTGAAGATGGCTGGAGTGTACAACAGCCGAAACATCACGAATATGGCAACAAAGATGGGGACAACAATTTGAATAATGCAAATAATGATGATACCTCGTCTCATAAATATAGACTAATCTTTTTATCACTTCTGTCTTTCCTTCTTTATTTGTTTCTTTCATTTACAAACTAAAACCAAAGCAGTGTCTCCACTCTTTCAACTCAATCAAAATGTAATAATTAAATATTTATAAATACATAAACACATACATAATTATATATATATATATATATATATATATATACACTAATTAATAATTGTATCACCCCAAACAAGGCCTTTACTGCCACTGTTTTGCAGGGGGTTATATAGAAGGACATTTATGAGAAAGAATGACAGGTTATAGGGGGTGTCAGGAAGTAGATAAGAGAAGGATGAGAATACTGAGTGGAGTGGATAGAGACATGAACATGAGAGAGAGGATAAATAAAGAAAAAGAAAGAAAGAAAAAAGAGAAAAAAGAAAGAATTGTAGGACTGAAAGAAAGAAAAAAAGAGAAAAGAAAGAAAGGAAAAAAAAGAATCGTAGGATTTTTTTAATAATCATATCACCACAAGCAAGGCATTTTAGTGCCTCTGTTTTGCAGGGGATTACGTAGGAGGAAAGTTATGAGAAAGAGTGACAGGTTATAGGGGTTGTCAGGAAGTGGGTAAGAGAAGGATGAGAATACTGATGAGAGTGGAGTGGACAGAGAAAGGAGCATGAGAGAGAGGATGCAGGTGAGTGAGATAGGAGATGACTATTGACTTTACATTTAAATTCCTGGAGATTGTAGCTGTCGGGGAAGCAAGTAAATGGAAGGGAGTTCCACAGGCGGGAAGTGCGAGAAAAGAAGCGTAAAAAGAGTAGAAATTGAATTTACATTTTATCAGTTTCACAGTAAAAGGCTGGAACCTAGTTGCTAATCTTGTGGCGTGAGTAAATTCAAATATAGGGGGCACCAGTGTGACACTATCTGCTGGCCGGCTGGTTGGTTGGTTCGCTGGGTCTCCATTTTTATAGCCATCCCCAATCCTCTTGGGGGATCTAGCCGACTCAAAGCTTTTGACCAATGAGATTATTTTCCACCTACACGATTTGTGGGGAGCCATGGCTTGACGAATGAAATATTAACAGCTCACATGACATAATGTCTTTCTTACTTCTTTTGATTACATCATTCCCAGGTTTACGATTTTCAAAATCTCTTTTTCCCAGGAATACTTTTGCGGATTTAACCTTACCTGACCTCCTCAAGTAAATCCTGACATTTTGTTATGGCTATTTCCATATTACAAGCTTCTACCTGGGCCAGAACAATTCATTTCGGATATGAAAAAGAAAGAAAATTATATTTCTCTCTTTTTTTCCCATTTGTCAGCCATTTTCTCTATTCCCCGGGTTTTACAAGTACATAATAGTATTAAAATTGAATGCTGCTGCTACATCTGGTCGAGTGCCCTTGCTATTCACCTCAAAGTTCTTGACAAAATACAATCTGCAATGTGATTGATACAGACCTAGCAGCTCAGCTGCAGTCGCTCTCTCACCTGCAGAACGTGGCTTCCTGTGCCTCTTCTATACTTTCATGGCTTCTGCTCTGATGAACTTAGATCATTGGTGCCCCCTATGTATGAATTTACTCGAGCCACAAAATTAGCAACTAGGTCCCACCCTTTTACTGTGAAACCAATAAAATGTAAATTCAAATTCTACTTTAACAGCTTCTTTTCATGCACTTTCTACATGTGGTATTCCCTTCCATATACTTGCTTCTCCAACAGCTACAATCTCCAGGAATTAAATGTATGGTCAATAGACATCTCCTAACTTGCATCCATTCTCACAAGCTCTTTTTCCATGTACTCCACCCACATCCTCGTTATCCTCATTTGTCTTTACCCTCCTCCTGACATTTCCTATAAATAACCCTTCTTTCTCATCACTTTCCCGTATATAGCCCCCTGCACTACAGTGGCAGTAGAATACCTTGCTTGTGTTGAGATGATTACAAAAATAATTAAAAATAGTTTTTTACATAAGCTCACGTTGCGAATTACAATAAAGCACAACTAATAATACCACAGTCTATGGCTATATCGTGTTGAATACACTGGTTCCCGTCCGATCATCGAAGTTAAGCAAAATCGAGTCTGGTCAGTATTTAAATGGGTGACCATTTGGGAATACCAGGTGCTGTAAACGTAAGGACCAAGAATGGTCCATTGGTCCTCCAGGTTTGGGGGTTGGGGACAGGGCTAACAACCCTGCCCCGTAAAAAACAGTTTGTTACAAAAACAGCAACAAAAAGTTGCTGCCCTATGCACCATCTGGGGGTGATGGATAAATGATGATGATGAATAATACCACTAATATTAATTTCTCTCTCTCTCTCTCTCTCTCTGTTGTATGTACCAAACAAAAAAAAGTATATCGGTGGGAAATAGTATTACACCAGTAAGTTGACTTCAATTTAAAAAACCCTCTGCCTCGCAGAGCCATACCATCAAGAGGCCCCATTAGAAACTACTGTACAGTTCTGATCTCTGTATGGATCGCATCAACCCAGAAAAGTAATTAGTGGGGGATCAGTTTATGAATTCATAACAATAGAAACCTGATCCCCCACTTTATTCCCTGTAGAAGCCTTATCATGTCTCCAACTATTATATTCAGTCAGTCAGTTAAGTGCCATACGTGATACACACTTTGGGCGATCATGTCTCGAAAGAGTCATGACTGACTGAGCAGAAGATTATCCCGCAGTAGGTTGCCATTGCTTTCTGCGGTAGACTGTTTGCCAGCCAAGGTTATAGAACCCAATCTGTCTTATTACTTAACCCATAACTGGAGGGAAGAGATTGATTAATACCTTTCTCAAGGGTATTTGTGCGTAAGTGAATGCAAGGAATTCATCAGGAATTCGAACTCGGCTCTCCGATTTGTTCTTCCGAGTCAATATCCACTGCATCACAAAAAGCACTGATTAATGAACAGACAAATAATCCAGAAATTAAAATACTGGTATACTTTCATCTGTTACATTGGCACTGGTACCTGCTTTTGTGCCATTCCAAGACAGCCAAAACTTGCATGTGTACAAATATCGTCTTGTTTTGGGCAAGATAGGCACACATAATTGTGTCTTTGACAGCGGCAATCTTTCTTTTTAGTTATTATCTTGCAGGCAAGACACGTTCGAATTCTGAGGTAAGTTATGTCTTTCGTTACAGCAATGGCTTGCCAGTTGCTCTTTTACAGGGTTACCTTGTTCTTTTTCTCAGAAAAGGATTTACTTTTGAAGTTTATTTTCTTCTATTCTTTGTTTAAAGAGACAAGTCAGAGGGTCCATGCACTGAGACAAATTTGCTCACATATCTGGACTAAATGATCATCTGAGAGACAATAATCAATATGAGGGTGGGTGGTATCGAAATCTAAACTTATTTATAAATGGAACTTTGTCTCTGTGTGTGTGTGTGTTACCTATAGACACTGAAAAAGCTGAACCGATTTTCTTGAAAATTTACACAGTTGTACTATAAGCATCTGCGAGTGTTCTTAGCTAGGTTTTGTGTCAAGGTACCCCCCCAATAAATATGGAAAATCGATAATCGAAAAAATCGGGTTATAGAAGGAGTGGTCCAATTTAATCAAATTTGATACACTCATAGTCTTTCATGTCAACGTCCAAAGAGTCTGAGCTCCAGGACCATGGATTAGTTTTAAATCTTTCATTACACCCGAGCAACGCCGGGCTATACTGCTAGTCAATATATATATATATATATATATATATACATTTCTACTAGCCTGATTATTTATAAGAAATTTTGTTAGGAAAATGTGTCATTTGGCAGGATTCAAAACTGCAGCCCCTAACAACATAAGGGAAGTCTCCAATTGATTTGGTGCATCTTAGACTGCATGACCATGAGTGATTTCACAGTCTAAACAAAGACAAATCAAGCCTTATATACACAATTTTCAATTTCACAAAAATAATCATCTTTGCTCTGAAATATATCATAATGTAAACAGTCAATGTTATGTAAAGTTCCGGAGATTAACAAAATGGAATTAACATCCGACATATTTAACTTATTTGTTTGAACATTATTTTTAATTGATACTTGTATTTAAGTAGATATTCTGTTTTTAATTAAATATATATGTATATTATATATTTAATTCTACCAGCCTGATTATGAAAAATTTTGTTAGGAAAATGTGTGTCATTCAGCAGGATTCAAACCTGTGACCCCTAACAATATTATTTATAATTAAATTTCTACAATATTTGTTGTATTGAGCACTTTTTAAAAAAATGTAAATGCCATAGAGCTTGGAATTCTAAAACTGTTTTTTCTCTTCACCTGGAGAGTTTATATATATATATATATATATATATATGTGTGTGTGTGTGTGTTGAGTTGTGATGATACTTAGTGCCAAGATTGTAGTTTTTCTCAGTATATTCAACAGTGGCAATTTTATTGAACAAATTTACTTTTTAGTATTTCAAGATATTTTTGTATAATTTTGATATCTGTCAAAATGAGATGTCAGTGTTATTTTCATTTTTATGTAATTTAGATGACAATTTATCCAACGCACCCTGCAGAGCATTTATAGATGTAGACATTGAGGACATAGGAATCAGTACTGCATAGTTTAAGCCAATGGTGATTTTATTGAACAAATTTACTCTTTAGTATTTCAAGATGTTTTTGTGTAATTTTGGTAAATATAACTGTTAAAATGAGATGTCAGTGTTATTTTCATTTTTATGTAATTAGATGACAATTCATCCATCGCATGCTGTGTATATTCTGGATTGAGTGATAAAATATATAACAACAGAGATTAAATGTATCATAATAATAATTATATATTTTCTTCTTTAATCAATAGCACAACTTTGATCAACAAAGTGAAAATGATTGATCGAACTTATCTTCAGGTCACAATGTTTTTTCTTTGGTTTAGTGAATAACTATCAGAATATTGCTTGAAAAATGCCGATAATGTCGACATTATCATTACTTCCTAAGCACCAACTTATGCAAAATGTCAGGACATCCTAACAATGATTCCTACCTGCTTGATACAAATCTTTAACAAGCAAAATGTGAAGGATTTTTCTGAAGCAATAACAAAGCAGTATCCTTATCTGAAGAAAGATGGGGAAAATGTATCATTATTTTGTAAAAAAACGTACAATAATCTGAATATTTCTTCACTTTCACAGTCTCAAACCCCACAGAAAATACTGCTAAATCCATCGCTGCCTATCTCATTATTCTATAACTAGCCAATTGACGAGAACATTCTCTTACTTTTTCCTATTGACTTACGAAATAAAATGTGCAATTATGAAAATGTGGAATTACTGACTGATCTCTTGCACCAATATCTTTGCACCAATATCTGTTCAGTAATTTCCAGGTTAAAAAGGTGAAACTTTTTGGCAAATTAATAACATTACATATAACTTGATCAATAAGAATATTACTTTAATCTAATGAAGGACTTTTGGAATCCAAAATATGTTTATTAATTTTGTCATTTGATTGCAGTTTCTAACATTAAATGTAGTTCTATCATTTAAAAAATGGACTTTTTTTTAATGTTACACTAGCAGTATAGCCTGGCATTGCTCGGGTGTAATGGAAGCTTTAAAACTAATCCATGGTCCTGGAGCTCAGACTCTTTGGACGTTGGCACGAAAGACTAAAAAGCAATAGTTGTTTCCAGTTAAAGCAAAACAGGAGACTGAAAGAAAAATGAATGGATGTAAGTCAAATTTTGATTTCCTGATATCGATATCAAATAAGTTTTTTTTGTCGTAAACTGAATTTTGAAGGCTAAATAAGTCCTCTGAGTTAGTGGCATCATGGCTGAGACTATGAACTACAATTATACTTACTTAGAGCCAAACCCGAAGCAAAAACTAAAATAAAAGGGCTGAAAAAAATACAGACATACAGGCAGATAAACAAATACACACACAAACATTTTACCTTTTATATATATATATTAATGATTTTTGCACTATTGCAAGAACTGCAACCTTGAAACTTCTGAATATCATTTCTTATGTCTTTGTCTATGAGTATATCAAATTTGATTAAAATGTGACCACTCCTTCTATGACCCGATTTTTTCGATTTATTGATTTTCGATATTTATCGGGGGTACCGCAACACAAAACCTAGCTAAGAACACTTGCAGACGCTTATAGTACAACTGTGTAAATTTTCAAGAAAATTGTTTCGGAGTCTATAGGTAACAGATACACACACAAAGACACACACATCGATTTATCGATTTTCGATATTTATCGGAGGTACCGCAACACAAAACCTAGCTAAGAACACTTGCAGACGCCTATAGTACAATTGTGTAAATTTTCAAGAAAATCAGTTCAGCCATTTTGGAGTCTATATGTAATGGACACACACACACAGACACACACAGAGACAAAGTTCCATTTATAAATAAGTTTAGATAGATTAGATTAGATTTAGATTTAGATAGATTATTTGACACTCATAATTGTCAATTTGTTTTGCAATTGTTAATTTGACAATCACAATTGCCAAATATAATTTGACAATCATTATAATTTTATAAATATTTTACTTTGAAGACATTATTTTTTAGGCCTTGAGAATCATTGATTTAATCTATATGATGAAAGAATAAAAGAATAACTGATTCTCTGTCCATCACATGCTGCATGTGATTTTACATGTATGCACATAATGTGGCCGTACATCATCAAAAATATCAAGTAATGGATTTAATTATTTTCTTTTGATTTTTTCTGTACACATTCTTTCTTGTCAGCTGTTGAAGGAAGATGCTAAAAGCACATATCTGATGTTATCAATGTTATGAAACGTTTGGTTGCAGAGTGCAGAGACAGGAAAAGTTCCATTATGATCTGTGTCTTTCTTTCTGGCTGTTGAATTAAGATACTAAAAGGTCAAATCTGATGTCATCAGTGCTACAGAGCGGTTCCATATTCTTAATGATATTGTATTTTTAGCGTTTTCATTAAAACCAATTAAATATTTCTCTTTATATATATATATATATATATATATATATATATATATTGCAAATTGCTTGAAGACACCACTCACTTCTTCATTTGTGAGGAGATTGTCCAGCATTCACTAATATATAGAAGGACTGATATTACATAGCAGTTTAGTACACTTTTCTTTGTTTCTGTTGCTTCAAGTCTCTTCTTCATCTGTGAGGAGATTGTCCAGCATTCACTGCCATATTGGAGGACTGATATTACATAACAGTTCAGTACTCTTTTCTTTGTTTCTTTTGCTTCAAGTCTCTTCTTCATCTGTGAGGAGATTGTCCAGCATTTACTGCCATATAGGAGGACTGATATTGCATAACAGTTCAGTACTCTTTTCTTTGTTTCTCTTGCTTCAAGTCTCTTCTTCATCTGTGAGGAGATTGTCCAGCATTTACTGCCATATGAAGAGAACTAATATCACATAAAATTTCAGTATATTTATCAAGTTTATCTATTAATCAAAATTAGTATTTCATTGATATAAATACCTGAAATCCTATGTATTGAGCAATTTTTAACAATCTTAATACTCTGCTTAGTTTTTGGAAAGAACCTTTAACCATTGTTCTTTACCTTTTTTATGTCCCCTCAGGAAATGGCTCTCCTCATTTTCTAGCCTTTATTTTTAAATTCTGTTCTGATATCCATTTACACAAGATCACTAAGTAGGTTATGTGTTGTCTTCCTCTATCCACTTGCCTTCAATTTGTTCTGTTTTGTGACAGAACATACTCATTAGACAGTCCCACAAATTGAACTTTTCAATCCAATCTGTACCAAAAAAATTTTCAGTATTTTTCATCACATATGCTTTCAATTTTTTAGTTGTTCCATTTAATGTTACCACGAAAAATACTTCTCCTAAAATGTTTATTTTTTCACCTGTCACAGAGCATGCTGTTATGTCAGTTCTCAATAAAGTTGGCTTTTTCAGTCGCCTCCGTGTATACAAATTTATGATCATCAGGTCAGATCCACTGTCCAGCTGGAATTTAATTGTTTTATTTAATATTTGCACGATTACATATTTGCGCAAATTTCTATCTTCCTTATCGCTTGACTGCGTCTGCCTTATTTTATTTTTTGTTTTTCTGAATTTTTCATGCATACCAGCAACTTGATTTTATATGGCCAGCTTTACTGCAATTCTGATAGATGTTTTTCTTTCTGGATGGGCAAAACCTCATCCAGTGTAATTTTCTGCAAATTTAACATGGACCTGGTGATGAATTTTCTGGTCTTATAGTATATTTGTCACAATATTTTCTTTTCTCTCTTTCCGAGGAGTGGCATTTCAATTTGTTCATTATTTTTTTTTATATGAGCAACTCCTGACTCCTCGATATACCTAGAGTCACTTTACGACCCTCTGGCAGTCTTCTGCTATTTTCTGGAGGTTTAAACCCAGCTTATTTTCTAGTTTTGTTAGCACTCGACGTTTAACTTCAGTGTCTCCGGCTGAGACCAGACATTGAGCAAAAATTAGACATTTAAAGACATCAACAGATAATTCTGCTAATTTGAAATCGTTACAGTATTTATTTAACATAGCGGCAAATGTTAAATTGTTCTGCTGATCCTCTTTCAATCTTTTTATCGTATTATAGAATTAGGCTAAGTGCAAATACTTGGAGTCTACAACAGCTGTATAAACATTAACTTACCATGCATCTTAACTTTGAATATGGAGATCTGGGTGCTATATTATCCTCCATCTTTTGAGGTAAAAGAGGTTTTATATGCTTTTAAATACCTTATGTGTAAAACTTATTGATTCATCTGCATATTTAAAGGTTTCAAACACTGTTTATAATGGTTTTTATTCATATTCATTCATAATCTCATTATTCAGCTATAGAAGTATTTTCTCTGGCATTTTATGGCAACACTCTGAAATATGCTTTAGCTTTAAATAACTAACAAAGGGTTGATAAGCTGTGAATGAAAAACTAATCAATCAAGCTTAGCATAATGCCTTGTGTCTCCTAATATATGCGCAACCAATACCCCTATGATGAAATGTAAGCAACACCAAAAAGAAGCATGTGGATGCTATGGGGTACCCAGATGGGCTACCTTGCCTGCCTGTTTGAAGGTGACCTCTTTGAAGAATATATTGTATGTGGATTATTTTTTCTAGTGTTCACTTAATAAAAGGCTCAAGAGTCACTCAGGACAGGGGGTTAGAAAATAAGGTGTGTGATATCAATGTAAGAGAAGACTGTGAAGAGGGGGTAATGGTTATGAGACTGAGGAAGATTGTTTGTTTGTTTGTTTGTTTTGAGGTTCAACGACCTATTAATCCTTATGGGATTGTTTAAGGTCATTTTTGGGTAAGATTATTTCATTTTTACAACATTTTTCTTTTTCGAGTATCGAGATTCAGTGGGATTTGTTTTTTTTTAAGAGTTGGGTCTCCAAGTCCTACCCTTGTTATTTAACCCATAACTGGAGGGAAGGGACCTTTCCCAGGAGTACCAGTGCTAATAATAATAATTCATTTGGGCATTAACTGACCCAAGATGGGTTGATATGCCGTAAAACAAGACAAGCCAACAAAATCACTTCTCCCTCCAGCTGTTGGTTAAATAGCAGGGTAGACTGTGTTCTATAGCCTTTGATGGCAACCAGTCTACCACAGAAATAAATGGCAATTTACTGTGGAAAAATATTCTGCTTAGTAAGTCATTGATGAAAAGAAATATGATCACCCAAGCATGTATCACATATGTCACTTAACTGACTTTATCTCTTCTCCCTTCAGCTATGGGTTGAATAGTAGAACTGATGAGGTTCTATAGCCTTGGTTGGCAACTAGTCTACCGCAGAAAGAAATGGCAACCCACTGCAGGAAAATCTTCTGCTTAAACAGTCATGGATCGAAAGAGACATGATCACCCAAGTGCATATCACATATAGAACTTAATTGATTGATCTGGATAAAAGAGTTGAATATCAAGACAGTGTTCTATAGCCTTGGTTGGCAACCACTCTACTGCAGAAGAAATGGCAACCTAATACATGAAAATCTTCTGCCTAGTCAGCCATGGATCAAAAGAGACATGATTGATTATCATGTAGGTCACTTAACTGATTGAGATAATGATTGACCTTTGACTTGAAGAGTTTAAGATTACACTTTTTGGGAAGCATCCATGTGGGAGTTTATTTTACAAAGTTGTAGTACTTTGGAAAAAGCCTTCTCAGTAAAATTTCTATCTTATAGTTGGAATCTGGTAGAAATATGAGAGATTTGCTTCTGTGTATAAAGCATGGTGAGCCCTAGTAAATGTCTGAACTGGGCAAATTATAAATACTTTCATAGTAATTGTGCTGATGAAATTTCCTCTTCATTATGTATTTAGAGATTCTTTATAAAATTTCAAAGAAAAATCTGCAATGTTGTTTGTCTTCACCTGGTATTTCGGTTTTAGTTATTTTCACACCACTATGCGTCTTTTCTATTAATACTTCCACGGTAACTTTTCTAATGAACTTTCCTTTTTGGTACAAAGACTTTATAAATTTAAGTGCTGTATTGGCAAACACATTCCAGAAGCTAAGTAGAGTATCAAGAGACAGGAAAATTTCACTAGAAACAAAGAAGAAAGTACTGGATTGCTATGTGATATCAGTTCTTCAATATGGCAGTGAATGCTGGACAATCTCATTGAAGATGAAGGAAAAACTTGAAGCAAATGAAATGTGGTTCTACAGAAGGATGCTACAGATATCATGGATCAAGCATGTGAGTAATGATGAGGTTTTGGAAAGGATAGAAATGAAAAGAAAATTAATACTGAGCATCAAGAAGAAACAACTAAAGTTCCTGGGACATGCAGTGAGGAAGGAGGGCTTGGAGAACCTGATACTAACAGTCCAGATAGAGGGAATGAGAGATAGCGGAAAATGGTGTGTAATGTACTTGACTGGCCTGAGCAGGTGGATAACAGAATAGGGTTTGGGTGGAGTAACATGCTAAGAGCCACCAGGGATAGGGAGACGTGGAAGGCCATGATCGCCTACGTCCTGAAAGAACAAGGCACATAGAAGAAGAATATATATGCCAACTGTTTATAAAAAATTATAATGTGGGTATAAAATGGGGGATCAATTCTATATTATAATCACTATATAAACTGATCCCTCATTTTGTGATCATGCTAGTTTCTATGCATTTATATTCTAGATTTTGGGGCTTGAGCTAGTGGATGACAGAACGGGGGTTGCATGGTGTAACAGGAGAAGGCGTGCTAAGAGCCATCAGGGATAGGGAGACGTGAAAGGCCATGATCGCCCGTGTCCTGGGCACATAGAAGAAGAAGAAGAAGAAGAATTGGCAGCAAGATCTCATCATCTTGCAATTAAAATGGCTAAATGTAATTGTAAGTTCTATTCTAACATTTTCTTCCACCTTTAAGGAAGGATTTTATAATTTCAAGGACCCTTCCAATGATTTATTAATATCAATATTTTAAAAATAACAATAATGAACTGAGATATCAAGATCATTCTATTTATCAAACATTATCAATAATCATTGATTGAACTTTTGATCATCTGGTTTAATAATTATATATTGAATTATTCTTTCTCTTTTATATGTCATGATATTAGCGATCATGGCTCTCCACAACTACCTATACTCTGTAGCTCAATTTTTGCTATTTCTCCCTATCCCTGTACTGCTATCAATTTACGCACACTTGTTAGGTAGGTTACTTGTTGTGTTCCTTCCCCCTGTTTGCTTTCAATATGTCCTGTGAGTGTCAGATTTTCCAGGCCTTTTTTCTTCATTATGTATTTAAGAAATTTCTATTTTTCTGATTCTAGATACAAGTGTCTTTTTTGTTTACACTTTCCTTAAGACTTCCTTGTTACTCACATGTACTTCAGTACATGGAATTCTCAGCATCTTTCTGTAGAGCTAGATTTCTGTTACCTCAAGTTTCTTCTTCATCCAAAAGCAAATTGTCTAACATTCATTGCCATAGAAGAGAACTGATATTACATAAGTTTAATACTCTTTCCTTTGTAACTAAATTTTCCTGTTTCTTCATACTTTTCTTAGCTTTTAGAAATATATTCTTCACTATTTCAATCTACTTTCAGGTTTCAGTGTCAGTGTTAAAACTCTTCTTTGAAATTTCAATTTTCATCAGTCAGTCAGTTAAGTGCCATACGTGAAACACGCTTGAGCGATCATGTCTCGAAAGAGACATGACTGACTGGGCAGAAGATTATCCCGCAGTAGGTTGCCATTGCTTTCTGCGGTAGACTGGTTGCCGACCAAGGCTATAAAACCCAATCTGTCCTGCTATTTAACCCATAACTGGAAGGAAGAGACGGATTAATACCTTTCCCAAGGGTATTTGCGCGTAAGTGAATACAATGGATTCAACTGGAATTCGAACTCGGCTCCCCGGTTTCTCATTCCCAGCCAATATCCACTGTACCACAACGCACATCCTCAAGTTTCATACTTGCCCAATTTCAACATAAATTGATAGTTTTCATCATGGGTTCTCCCTCTTGCTGTCAATCATATATTCTGTTGTAAAAAGTAAATATATGTGTTGTTTAAAATAAAAACCCTAATTCATTATTCGACTATAAACATCTTCATGTACCTAAGTGTTGGGGAGTTACCCCTATTTACACACTCTATAGACTCTTTCATAGTATACAAATAACACTGCCTACAGAGGTTGGATTGAGTTGAGTTGGACTGAGTTGTTAGTTGTAGCACTTGAACCACTGCTTGTTGGTCAGCAAGAAATATAGACTTATTACCGGACTTACTTCTTTGTATATATTTGACTCCTACTAACAAGTATTCCTGAATCTACTAACCGTGTACAGGTTGTATATCTTTTGTTCAATAAACTTACCTTTTTTGTATTATTAGTATATTATGTGGTATTCTAAAAAAGTATCCACAACACTAAGTAACTGAACTGTTGATCTAGTAGCCTAGATTTAACCATTGTATCATCACCCGGCAAATTTATAAATATAACTTGTTCTATAAGTAACTAGCAGTATAGCCCGGCATTGCTCGGGTGTAATGAAAACTTTAAAACTAATCCATAGTCCTGGATCTCAGACTCAGCCTAAAGAATATTTGTGAAGTTTGGTGAGAATCGGATAAAAATTGTGGATTTGTATAAAGGACATCCAGACAGATAAACAGACACACACACAAACATCTTGCCTTTTATATATATATACATATTATTGATTTTCTGCACTATTGTAAGAACTGCAACCTTGAAACTTCTGAATATTGTTTCTTATGTCTTTGTCTATGAGTGTATCAAATTTGATTAAAATCGGACCACTCCTTCTATAATCCGATTTTTTCGATTATCGATTTTCAATATTTATCAGGGTTAGCTCAACACAAAATCTAGCTAAGAACACTCGCAGACGCTTATAGTACAACTGTGTAAATTTTCAAGAAAATCGGTTCAGCCGTTTCAGAGTCTATAGGTAATGGATACACACACACAGACAAAGTTCCATTTATAAATAAGTTTAGATTATGTGGTTTTCTAAACAAGAATACACAACACTAAGTAATTGAACTGTTGATCTCATAGCCTACAGATATATCTAGTGATTTAACCATTGTATCATCACTCGGCAAATTTATAAATATAATTTGTTCTATAAGTAATCGGATGACATGAAAACAATCTGCTCACCTTGTTCTGATATTTCATTTTTGAACCCAAGAGAATTGTTTTTTTTTGTTTTTTTTTTGCTATAAGAGAAATTTTAGAATTTCACTGGCTTCTCATGTGAATTTGTGTCACATGGCATGTCAGCTCCAAACCAAGGGAATAAATCTCACTTGTTGCAGTATGTATCGTCACTTTTTACGCTGAATGTTCTATTGACAGAGAAAGACCTTGTATATCAAATGATGAATGGTTATACTCAAGAGGTTCTAGGAACCAATATCGAGGTGATGGGATCTTTCAGTCATTTTTTTTTTTTTTTTTTTTTTTTTTGGTGAGATGTTTTACAAGGTCAAGGTTAAAGTCAGCATTTTATTAGTTTTTTATTTTCTTTTTTTCTTCATTCTGAAAATTTGCAGAAACTATGCATAGGTAATGGTAGATCAATAATTCTTTATTTTAACACGGCTAATACCTGAAGTTTGATCTGAAATTTTCTCTGTATAAAGTTTGATCTATGATCTCTGGAGGAGTGTTGGATTGAATAGAATGAAAAAGATTGTGCTAGAAATTAGGGATTTTTGCTGTATATAATAAATGATTATTTTATCATGAGGTAACAAAATTACTGTATGTGCACTCTAAATCTAAATTTTAATTATAAATGGAACTTTGTGTGTGTGTCCGTTACCTATAGACTCTGAAACGGCTGAACCGATTTTCTTGAAAATTCACACAGTTCTACTATGAGCATCTGTGAGTGTTCTTAGCTAGGTTTTGTGTCAAGATACCCCTGATAAATATCGAAAATCGATAATCGAAAAATCAAGTTATAAAAGGAGTGGTCCGATTTTAATCAAATTTGATATTCTCATAGACAAAGACATATGAAACAATATTCAGAAGTTTCAAGGTTGCAGTTCTTACAATAGTGCAGAAAATCGATAATATATATATATATAAGGCAAGATGTTTGTGTGTGTGTCTGTATATCTGCTTGTATGTCTGTATTTTTTCAGCCCTTTTATTTTAGTTTTTGCTTCGGGTTTGGCTCTAAGTAGGTATAATTGTAGTTCTTAGTCTCAGCCATCATACCATTTACTCAGAGGACTTATTTAACCTTCAAAATTCAGTTTATGATGAAAAAACTTATTTGATGTCGATACCAGGAAATCAAAATGTGACTTACATCCATTCATTTTTCTTTCAGTCTATGGTTTCGCTTTAACTGGAAACAACTATTGCTTTTTAGTCTTTCGTGCCAACATCCAAAAAGTCTGAGTTCCAGGACCATGGATTAGTTTTAAAGTTTTCATTACACCTGAGCAATGCCAGGCTATACTGCTACTTTTATATATATATATCGATTGTTTAATTACTTAGCTTTTGATCATCATAGAATTAGTACCAGTGCACATTTGTATTAAAAAGTGTTCAATATAATTATATTGTAGAACTTTTGAATGTTTTCCATTTGTAAACGAATTATTATGCAACCCAGGTTTTTACCATGAGTGGTGTCTTCAGGTGATTTTCAGTAACGAAATTTTCACTAACTGTTATTGAAAATTGCCTGAAGACACCAATCATGGTAGAAACCTAGGTCACATAATAACTCATTTACAAATGGAAAAAAAAATATGTATATTTATATATTTATATATTTCACCTTTCATTAAATATGGCAAACAAGGAAGATTCAAATAATTTTTTATTAATTTTTTCAATCATTCTAATACTTTTCCATTTTGTAGGAGTTAAGGTACATAAAAATTGTCCATGATTTTTATCACCCCAAGCACTTTCAGCCACTTTTATAGACAATAAAAATTATGGACAATTTTTATACCCCTTAACTCGTACAAAATGAAAAATGGAGAAACTTAATAAAAATTAATTAAAACTTGCTTGGCAACTGTATTTACTGAAAGATGTTTGAAAGAAAAATTGCTACCCAAATGAATATATATATATATATATATATATATATAGTAAAGTTTTGTAATTTGCTTGAAGCATTGTGTAAAATAGTTATATGGGTTATGTCTTGAAGGCTGTCACAATGCGTTGAGTAAAATAAAGCAATTCTTTGAAAGGACGTGAAGATACCCGGACAGAAAAAAAATCTTCTCTGCCATTCTGAAGATGAGATTTTGATCTTGAAATATTAATGTTTAATAAATAGGTAATACCCAAACGCTTCTTTACCTTCCTTTATTTTACTCAACGCATTGTGACAGCCTTCAAGACATAACCCATATATATATATGTATGTATTGAACGTTCAAATAAAACACCATTACAAGAGCGTTCTTAAAAAGAAAAACGGTAAAAGGTAAAATCAGTTATTAAAAAATGCCTGAAGAAATGACTCATGGTAGAAACCAAGGTAGCAAAATAACTCATTTAAAAATGAAAAATATATATATATATATATATGTATGTATGTATGTATGTATAAAGACATATTTTGTCTTCCAAGTTTATTTTGCAATAAGTATTTATAAACAGAATTAAAAATGTTAGTTTTTCAGTATTTTTAAATTTAAGCATGCTTATAGATATTCTTCAGGCTAATTGTGAAAGGCAAGATAAACTATGAATGATGTTAAGTGATGTAATTTTATGTCTAAGAAGTGAAAGTGAATAAATGTACAATTCTTTTAGAATGTAATTGTTGTTCATTTTATTCTACTTAATTAATTTATGTATTTATATATTTTAAATAATAGGTTTTGAATTTAAGCATTTTCTTTGAAGTTTTAAGAAATTTTACAATCATGTCTATTAATTTATCTTTTGTCTTTATTCATATTGTCTTTTTACAAATATATATTTTTAGTTATATCTGAATTTTTAGATGCCAACACCTATATATGAGGTGTATTTAGTGAGCAAGAAATTTATCCAAACAAGGTTTTTTTAAAATTCAGCTAAACTGGCCTGTCTATCTAATATTTTTTACAATTTCTGAATAAGTTGTATTCTCTCAGGATTGAAATTATTAACAAACTGTCCAAAGTTCATGTTTTTATTTTGTTTTTGCTTTAAGTATTTTCAACTAGCTCAGTCATTATCAAGAACTGGCTGTTGTCAGTATGGTAAATGAAGAAAATTGAAGAGAGTTCCACAAGTGAGAAGTGCAAGAAAAGAAACTGTCAGAATAGAAGTTATAGTTACATCTAACCAACTTGACTGTCAAATTACAAGTGGTACGTGATACATACTTAGACAATCATGTCTCAAAAGAGACATGACTGACTGGGCAGAAGATTTTCCTGCAGTAGGTTGCCATTGATTTTGCAGTAGACTGGTTGCCAATTAAGGCGATAGAACCCAATCTGTCCTGCTATTTAACCCATAACTGGAGGAAAGAGATGGATTAATACCTTTTCCAAGGGTATTTGTGCATAAGTGAATGCAACAAATTTTTCAACAGATTCTTCTTTGGATTTTATCAAGAATTTGTAAATACATAGAAGTAGCATCAGACCAGATGTGGCACCAATATTCAATGCATGGCTGAATGGTATATATATATATATATACTATAGTCATCAGCAGACAGATCTGTTTTGCTGTATCACAGCTCATCAGTACGGTTAGACTCCGATCGCTTTTAACCCAGGATTGAAACCTGACCAAATTAGTGTCTGTCGGCGATTCTACCTCTGAGCCACGAGCATCCGGTAGAAAAAGGCAGACTTTTTAGCGAGCATATCATTATACACGCCCAATAGCTAGAGTGCTCTAATTCATTATTGAATGAGCGATGCACATATGCCAGAGTGGCTACTGTTTTCAAAGTCTCCCACTCTTCCAGAGTCAGGGTGTGAAAGCGTAAATACTATAGTCATCCACAGACAGATCTGTTTCGCTGTATCACAGCTCATCAATATATATATATGTGTAAGATAGATTCTGGGGGATAAAATTGTCTAGCACAATATGATGAACCAACTTTTTCAGCTGCATACCTAACATGTTTAATTCAACATAATCTTTCCGCTTCATGTCACCCGAGAAGATACAATGGGTCACTTATAGTGAATAAAAATGTAAAGTGATACTATACATCACAGTCTTTGGCTATATCATGTTGAATACACCAGTTTCCGTCTGATCACCGAAGTTAAGCAACATTGAAGCTGGTCAGTACTTAAATGGGTAACCATTTGGGAATACCAGGTGCTGTAAACATAAGGACCAAGAATGGTCCATTGGTCCTCCAGGTTTGGGGGTTGGGTGCAGGACTAACAACCCTGACCCGTAAAAAACAGTTTGTTACAGAAACAGCAACAAAGTTGTTGCCCTATGCACCATCTGGGGGTGATGGATAAATGATGATGACTACAGATCACAACTTATGATTTAGTTCACTTGTATTTTACCGACTAGTTCAGTACCTCTTACTTTGTTTATAGCAAAATTTCAGCTGAATCCATTGTATTCACTTACGCGCAAATACCATTGGGAAAGGTATTAATCCGTCTCTTCCTTCCAGTTATGGGTTAAATAGCAGGACAGATTGGGTTCTATAGCCTTGGTCGGCAACCAGTCTACCGCAGAAAGCAATGGCAACCTACTGCGGGATCATCTTCTGCCCAGTCAGTCATGTCTCTTTCGAGACATGATCGCCCAAGCGTGTATCACGTATGGCACTTAACTGACTGGCTGAATATAATAATCATTCAGGCTTCTACTGGGCATAAATTGGGGGATCTGTTTTATATTGTTATGAAGTAATAAACTGATCCCTCACTTATTACTACATAATAATATAATACATATCTTCCCTTTCTAGCTATGAGTCAAATAACAGGACAGATTGGGTTCTATAGCCTTGGTTGGCAACCAGTCTACCGCAGAAAACAATGCCAACCTACTGCGGGATAATCTTCTGCCCAGTCAGTCATGTCTCTTTCGAGACATGATCGCCCAAGCGTGTATCACGTATGGCACTCAACTGACTGACTGATCAGATTTTACTAAATTTCTAAATGCTTTCTTCATCTAAAATATTAAATACAGGAATCATAAAAATGAATTTAAAGTGCCACACTCTTTACCTCAAGGTTAGTCGTCATGAGACGTGTTTATTTTAATTTCATCCAAATTGTGTGTACCTTTCCAAATGCACCTATATTTGAATTCATCTAAAAATATTGACAGTATTTATATTAGTCAAACTATTGTCCTCATCTCTGTTGCCATTTATACGACGTTTAATAATAGATCATTCTATCTGTCTATATTTCTGAGATGAGGTAGTATTTACAGTATTTATATTAGTCAAACTATTGTCCTCATCTCTGTTGCCATTTATACGACGTTTAATAATAGATCATTCTATCTGTCTATATTTCTGAGATGAGGTAGTATTTACAGTATTTATATTAGTCAAACTATTGTCCTCATCTCTGTTGCCATTTATACGACGTTTAATAATAGATCATTCTATCTGTCTATATTTCTGAGATGAGGTAGTATTTACAGTATTTATATTAGTCAAACTATTGTCCTCATCTCTGTTGCCATTTATACGACGTTTAATAATAGATCATTCTATCTGTCTATATTTCTGAGATGAGGTAGTATTTACAGTATTTATATTAGTCAAACTATTGTCCTCATCTCTGTTGCCATTTATACGACGTTTAATAATAGATCATTCTATCTGTCTATATTTCTGAGATGAGGTAGTATTTACAGTATTTATATTATTCGGACTATTGTCCTCATCTTTGTTGTCATTTATATGACGTTTAATAATAGGTAATTCTATTTGTCTATATTTCTGAGATGAGGTAGTATTTACAGTATTTACATTATTCGGACTATTGTTCTCATCTTTGTTGCCATTTGTACGACGTTTAATAATAGATCATTCTATCTGTCTATATTTCTGAGATGAGGTAGTATTTACAGTATTTACATTATTCGGACTATTGTTCTCATCTTTGTTGCCATTTGTACGACGTTTAATAATAGATCATTCTATCTGTCTATATTTCTGAGATGAGGTAGTATTTACAGTATTTATATTATTCGGACTATTGTCCTCATCTTTGTTGCCATTTGTACGACATTTAATAATAGATCATTCTATCTGTCTATATTTCTGAGATAAGGTAGTATTTACAGTATTTACATTATTCGGACTATTGTCCTCATCTTTGTTGTCATTTATATGACGTTTAATAATAGGTAATTCTATTTGTCTATATTTCTGAGATGAGGTAGTATTTACAGTATTTACATTATTCGGACTATTGTTCTCATCTTTGTTGCCATTTGTACGACGTTTAATAATAGATCATTCTATCTGTCTATATTTCTGAGATGAGGTAGTATTTACAGTATTTATATTATTCGGACTATTGTCCTCATCTTTGTTGTCATTTGTACGACATTTAATAATAGATCATTCTATTTGTCTATATTTCTGAGATAAGGTAGTATTTACAGTATTTACATTATTCTGACTATTGTCCTCATCTTTGTTGTCATTTATATGACGTTTAATAATAGGTAATTCTATTTGTCTATATTTCTGAGATGTGGTAGTATTTACAGTATTTACATTATTCGGACTATTGTTCTCATCTTTGTTGCCATTTGTACGACGTTTAATAATAGATCATTCTATCTGTCTATATTTCTGAGATGAGGTAGTATTTACAGTATTTATATTATTCGGACTATTGTCCTCATCTTTGTTGCCATTTGTACGACATTTAATAATAGATCATTCTATTTGTCTATATTTCTGAGATAAGGTAGTATTTACAGTATTTACATTATTCGGACTATTGTCCTCATCTTTGTTGTCATTTATATGACGTTTAATAATAGGTAATTCTATTTGTCTATATTTCTGAGATGTGGTAGTATTTACAGTATTTACATTATTCGGACTATTGTTCTCCTCTTTGTTGCCATTTGTACGACGTTTAATAATAGATCATTCTATTTGTCTATATTTCTGAGATGATGTTGTATTTACAGTATTTATATTATTCGGACTATTGTCCTCATCTTTGTTGCCATTTGTACGACGTTTTATAATAGATCATTCTATTTGTCTATATTTCTGAGATGAGGTAGTATTTACAGTATTTACATTATTCGGACTATTGTCCTCATCTTTGTTGTCATTTATATGACGTTTAATAATAGATCATTCTATTTGTCTATATTTCTGAGATGAGGTAGTATTTACAGTATTTACAGTATTCAGACTATTGTCCTCATCTTTGTTGCCATTTGTATGATGTTTTGGCCATTGTACACTCCTTCCTTCTTCAGGTGATAGGAATTTCAAAATAAACCCTTTATTACAATCACTGGGGTATATCATCATCATTCCTTGTGTAAATCCTCCATTGGAATTCATGAGTTATCTCTCCTGCAAGTTACTTATTCATCACTGCTGTAGCCTGTTATTGAACTCACAACTCTTCGGGTCAAGTCACATGAACTAACGAACGTCTATATCCACTGGGTCATGTGTCCTTAAGTGATCGTAATAAAGGGTTCAGTTTCAAATTCCTAGCACCTAAAGAAGCCTAGAGAATACAACAGCCAAAACGTCGTACAAATGGCAACAAAGACGAGGACAATAGTTCGAATAATGTAAACACTGTAAATACTACCTCATCTCAGAAATATAGACAAATTGAATGATCTATTATTACACGTCCTACAAATGGCAACAAAGATGAGGACAATAGTCAAAATAATGTAAATACTGTGAATACTACCTCATCTGAGAAATATAGACAAATTGAATAATCTATTATTACACGTCCTACAAATGGCAACAAAGATGAGGACAATAGTCAGAATAATCTAAATACTGTAAATACTACCTCATCTCAGAAATATAGACAAATAGAATGATCTATTATTAAATATTATAGAAATGGCAACAAAGATAAGGACAATAGTCAGAATAATGTAAATGCTGTAAGTACTACCTCATCTCAGAAATATAGAAAATACTAAAAGTATTTCTCCAGAATTTTAAAAAGTTTTTACATTATTACTGCATATTTCCCAAGAAGTTCAATAAAAATTTATAATTATCTGATTTTTTAGGTTAAAAAAAAGTAAAAGTTTATTTTCTTGAGTCAAGCTTTGATTTATTGCTCAGCCCAGGGTAGGGTTTAGCTAGACTTAGTTGGAAAGGAATATATTATTTCAGTGTTTTTTGTTTTTTTTTTATCATTTCACCCCAAGCAAGGCAGTTTCACTGCCACTGTTGCACAGGGAGTTGCATCGAAGAAAATGATGAGAAAGTTTAGTTATAGGGAATGTCAGGAGGAGGGTAATAGATGAATGTAATGACTGTGGTGTGGGTGGAGAAAAGAGCTTGAGGGAAAGGATGCAAGTTAGTGAGATAGGAGATGGCTATTGACTTTACATTTAAATTGCTGGAGATTGTAGCTGTCGGGGAAGGGAATTCCACAGGCGGGAAGTGTGAGAAAAGAAGCTGTTAGCATAGAAATTGTGGTTACATTATTGGTTTCACTGTAAAAGGGTGGGGCCTAGTTGCTAGTCTAGTAGCTCATGTAAATTCATACCTAGGGGCTGCCAATGAGCTAAGTTCATTGGAGCAGAAGCCATGAAAGTATTTGTAGAAGAGGCACATGGAAACTTGGCCAAATTATTTTAAACATGCCGGACAGTGCATTTTTTGCATTAAGTCTCATGAGTGCAGTGGAGACTACTCAACATGGAGATTCACTAAATTTGTTTAAATGATTTATTTATTTTAATGGTATCTATTCTAATGGTTGTTATGGTGGCAGTGGTTTGTTAGTTTGTTTATTATTTTCTTGGATTAAATTATTTGTTCTTTATCATTATTTATTTATTCTTTTCAGTTTTTGATTTTTAAGTAACGTAGTAAAAAAATTTGTTTTCATGTCTGCATTTTGAGATGAGTTTAGATCATTTATTTAGTAGTTTGTTTTAGTCTGGGAAGATAATAATAGCTGTTTTTTTCTACAAGCAAAATCTGCCGGTTTTGGATTGGTTGTTCCAGGCTGATGTTTTTTTTTTTATATTTTCCATGATATTTTTGGTGTGTTTTGGGTTTTGTTTTTAATTTCCTAGATATACTTAGAAAGCAGTGTGCTGTTCACGTATTTACTATTTGTGAAGGATGTTTTGTGCATGTAGTTTCTTTATTTCCAGGGTCCTTCTGTTACTCCTCCATATATTTTCCCCAATTTATCTGGTGATTTTACCGTTGCTTGGTATATTACATTGATTTGTAAACAATGATCATTTAAGGGACATTCAGTCCTTATTCTGCAGTTACACATGGGTTTAATTTGTTCGGGTTGTTTGTTGATAGTTTTTCTGCTGTGCTTTTTTATTATTTGTGCCATGTTTCAAATGTAACTGATTTTCGTTGTGTTTTTGTTGAATATTTTGTAGAGAGTGTTTGATTCTGGGATGTGTTTATGTAAGAGTTTGAAGAATCTTTTTTCTGTGTTTGTTTTTATGTTTTTGCGTAGTGGTTCAGTGGATATCAGCTCAGAACAAGAAATCGGAGAAATCGGAGAGCCAAGTTCCAGCTGAATTCATTGCATTCACTTATGCGCAAATACCCTTGGGAAAAGTATTAATCCGTCTCTTCCTTCCAGTTATGGGTTAAATAACAGGACAGATTGGGTTCTATAGCCTTGGCTGGCAACCAGTCTACCGCAGAAAGCAATGGCAACCTACTGCGGGATAATCTTCTGCTCAGTCAGTCATGGCTCTTTCGAGACATGATCGCCCAAGTGTGTTTCACGTATGGCACTTAACTGACTGACTGACTATACAGTGGTTTGAACCATATGATATTTCTCTTCCTGTTGGAATTTTTTGTGCTCTGTGGTGAGTACACAGAGATCAGAAGGCAAATTGGCATGGCAAAGGGCGCGTTCCAGAAGCTGAGCAAAGTACTAACACACAGGAAAATTTCACTAGTAACAAAGAAAAGAGTGCTGGATTGCTATGTGATGTCAGTTCTTCAATACTGTAGTGAGTGCTGGACAATATCATCGAAAATGAGAACAAAACTGGAAGCAGCGGAAATGTGGTCCTGCAGAAGGATGTTGCGGATATCGTGGACTGAGCATGCCAGCAACGATGAGGTGTTGGAAAGAATGACAACCAAAAGGAAATTAATACTGAGCATCAGGAAGAGACAACTGAAGTTCCTGGGACACGCAATGAGGAAGGAGAGTTTGGAGAACCTGATACTGACTGGCCAGGTAGAGGGAAAGAGAGACAGAGGAAGGCAGTGGATAACATATTTGCAGGACCTGGTCGGGTGGATGACGGAACGGGGGTTACCAGGAGTAACAGGAACAAACATGCTGAGGGCCACAAAAGATAGGGAAACGTGGAGGGCCATGGTCGCCTACGTCCTGAAGGGACAGGGCACATAGAAGAAGAAGAAGAAGAAGAAGAAGGTGTGTATGTGAGTGTTACTGGGAATCTACTATTCTTTTGGGCTGTTTCATAGTCTTTCTTAGCTTTGTTAAATATGGTTTGATTGGAAGAATTGTTGGAAAGCCTGTATTCAATTGATTTTGGTATCTGCCTGATTATAGATGATGGATGATTATATCCAAATAAATAAATAAATAAGCCACTCCTGCAAAAATAACTATTAGGATTACCCACAATGCACTACTGATTTGTATATATAAATAACCGAGAAAAAAACTCAACACATGTAGCCTGATGTTTGCGCCTAGCATAAAAAAGTCTGTCACCTCTGAATATTAACTTTAATATTGACTTTTATATATATATATATATATATATATATATATATATATATATAGGAAAAACTACTAAAAAGTTGTAAGTTTAAAAATGTATTTTTTTGTGGTGCAGTGGATATTGGCTCGGAACGAGAAATCAGAGAGCCGAGTTCGAATTCCAGCCGAATTCATTGCATTCACTTACACGCAAATACCCTTGGGAAAGGTATTAATCCATCTCTTCCTTCCAGTTATGGGTTAAATAACAGGACAGATTGGGTTCTATAGCCTTGGTCGGCAACCAGTCTACTGCAGAAAGCATTGGCAACCTATTGCGGGATAATTTCTTCTTTCTGTTGGAATTTTTTGTGCTCTGTGGTGAGTACACAGAGATCAGAAGGCAAATTGGCATGGCAAAGGGCGCGTTCCAGAAGCTGAGCAAAGTACTAACACACAGGAAAATTTCACTAGTAACAAAGAAAAGAGTGCTGGATTGCTATGTGATGTCAGTTCTTCAATACTGTAGTGAGTGCTGGACAATATCATCGAAAATGAGAACAAAACTGGAAGCAGCGGAAATGTGGTCCTGCAGAAGGATGTTGCGGATATCGTGGACTGAGCATGCCAGCAACGATGAGGTGTTGGAAAGAATGACAACCAAAAGGAAATTAATACTGAGCATCAGGAAGAGACAACTGAAGTTCCTGGGACACGCAATGAGGAAGGAGAGTTTGGAGAACCTGATACTGACTGGCCAGGTAGTCTACTGCAGAAAGTAATGCCAACCTGCTGTGCCCAGTCAGTCATGTCTCTTTCGAGACATAATTGCCCAAATCATGTATCACATATGGCACTTAACTGACTGACTGAATATAATAGTTGGAGACAGGATTAAGGCTTCTACTGGGCATAAAGTGGGGGATCGGTTTTATATTGTTTTGAAGTAATAAACTGATCCCCCACTAATTACTATTTAATAATATAATACATTTCTTCACCCTCTAGCTTTGAGTCAAATAACAGGACAGATTGGGTTCTATAGCCTTGGTTGGTAACCAGTCTACTGCAGAAAGCAATGGTAACCTACTGCAGGATAATCTTCTGCCCAGTCAGTCATGTCTCTTTCAAGACATGATTGCCCGAAGCATGTATCACATATGGCACTTAACTGACTGACTGACTTGATTGGTGCACTGGGGTCCTGTGGATATCAGCTTGAAACGAGAATTTGGAGAGCTGAGTTTGAATTCCAGTTGAATTCGTTGCATTACCTTACGTACAAATACTTTTGGGAAAGGGGATGTGCGTTGTGGTACAGTGGATATTGGCTCAGAATGAGAAGCCGGGGAGCCGAGTTCGAATTCCAGTTGAATCCATTGTATTCACTTATGCGCAAATACCCTTGGGAAAGGTATTAATACGTCTCTTCCTTCCAGTTATGGGTTAAATAGTAGGACAGATTGGGTTCTATAGCCTTGGTCGGCAATCAGTCTACCACAGAAAGCAATGGCAACCTACTGCGGGATAATCTTCTGCCCAGTCAGTCATGTCTCTTTCGAGACATGATCGCCCAAGCGTGTATCACGTATGGCACTTAACTGACTGACTGATTAATCCTTCTCCTCTCCCTTCAGTTAAATAGCAGGACAGACTGGGATCCATAGCCTTGGTTGGCAACTAGTCTACTGCAGAAAGTAATGGCAATCTTCTGAGGGAAAATCTTCTGCTCAGTCAGTCATGTCTCTTTTGAGACATGATCGCCCAAGCGTGTATAATGTATGGCACTTAACTGACTGATACTTAGCTTGAATCCACTTCTTTTTCTCCTTTATAGATTGAGATAAGTTAAGGCTTTTTGCAAGGGCATCAGTGTAAAAGTGAATGCAAGCTAGTTGTAATCTTTTTTTCAATTCAATAGCCATTCTTTTACTTGGAGATCCTTGTGTAGAAAACGCATATTAGTAATAAGAGAGTATTTGTCACAAAGTGTCCAAAATAGATTGAAGATCCAGGCAGTGGTTCCTGGGGTGGGGATCGTTTGGCTTGATAATAGAATGATTTCTTATTGCTTTCTCTGCAGTTTTGAATTTGGAGTTGTTATTCTATTTGACTGGTCGCCAACCAGGGCTAGAAAGTTCACACTACTAGAGAGATGAATTCAGGTTGTTTTCAAACACATAGTATAAAATGAATACAAGATCCTCAGCCTGAATTTGAACTCAGCTTGTTTTATTTCATTTTTTAATTCAAGATATAATGCTATTTTTGAATCACTTTGTGGAAAACATATGAATACGTATTGGGGTATAATGGATATTGGCTCAGAATAAGAAATCTAAGATCTGAATTTAAATTCTAGTTGAATTTGTTGCATTCACTTATGCACAAATATCCTTGGGATATTAATCCATCTCTTCTCCCTCTAGCTATAGGTTGAACAGCAGGACAGATTGGGTTCTATAGTCTTGGCAGGCAACCAGTCTACTGAAGAAAGAAATGACAATCTATTGTGGGAAAATCTTCTGTTTGGTCACTCATGGCTCAAAGGAGACATGATGGCCCAAGTGTATATCATATATGGCAATTAACTGACTGATCTGGATAAAAGAATTGAATAGCAGGGCAGATTGGTTTCTATAGCCTTGGATGGCAACCAGTCTACCACAGAAAGTATTAGCAACCTACTGCGGGAAAACCTTCTGCCTAGTCAGTCTTGGATGGAAAGAGACATGGTTGCACAATCGTGTTTCGCTTATGGCAATTAACTGACTGATCTGGATAAAAGAATTGAACAGCAGGACAGATTGGGTTCTATAGCCCTGGTTGGCAACCAGTCTATTGAACAAAGAAATGACAACCTACTGCGGGAAAACCTTCTGCCTAGTCAGTCTTGGATGGAAAGAGACATGGTTGCACAATCGTGTTTCGCTTATGGCAATTAACTGACTGATCTGGATAAAAGAATTGAACAGCAGGACAGATTGGGTTCTATAGCCCTGGTTGGCAACCAGTCTATTGAACAAAGAAATGACAACCTACTGCGGGAAAACCTTCTGCCTAGTCAGTCTTGGATGGAAAGAGACATGGTTGCACAATCGTGTTTCGCTTATGGCAATTAACTGACTGATCTGGATAAAAGAATTGAACAGCAGGACAGATTGGGTTCTATAGCCCTGGTTGGCAACCAGTCTATTGAACAAAGAAATGACAACCTACTGCGGGAAAACCTTCTGCCTAGTCAGTCTTTGATCAAAAGTGGCTCTTTATTTAGGTCGTAGAATCTTTTCTTATTTCATTTTTTTTTGCACTTTTGAATTCGGAGTTTTTATTCTATTTAACTGGTTGCCAACCAAGGCTATACAGTTCACGTTAAATAGATTCATGCCTTTTTCAAAGCCATGAATGTAAAGGGAAAACAATATTCTCAGCTTTGAACTCAGTTTGCTAATGCCAATTTTGAATGTAAATAACTATTACACACTTCATCACTGTATAAAAAGGCTTTTTCAAGGGCATCAGTGTAAAATGAATGCAATCTCCTTAGCGTGAATTTGAACTCAGCTTGCTATATTTTATTTTTCAATCCAATAACCGTTGTACCAGTTCTGGTATTTTACTTTGGCTTATGTCGAGCAGAAGAACTTGAGAGATAGGTAAAAGTACTCAAAGAGAACTACCATTCCTCAGTGTCCTGTGCTCGTCGCACACACCCTGACTCCTTCTAGATTATCACAGAACTTCTCTCTCTTCTTCTCAGCCTGTGCTGCTCCACCTCGGAATCTCTTAACCTTATTCTCTAACTCTGCCAGTGCTACTGATTTTGATTGTGGTAACTGACATACCCCCCTTCACCTCGCCCTGCATCAATGCTGGGTGCTGCCATCCTTACCATTTTCACTTCTCTCAACTAAAATCTGCAACTAAAAGCCCTCCCCCCCCCCAACTCTGTCTTCCACTTTTATCATTTTCCCTTGAACGCCCTACTCATCCTATTACCAAAAAGTCTGCTGCTACTTCTGCCACTGATTCTGTCTTGGAGGCTGGCAACTATTTTTGCCAAAACTTTTTGAGCTATTTCTCTACATGTTTTTCTCCCCGGGACTAAGACATATCAGCTGGGCACCCGAGATAGATAGGTACATAGATATACAGATAGATTCATTTGTTGGATGGAGATATATTACCTTTGTAACATGATGCTCTAAATTTTTTTCTTTTTTTCTTTTTTTTTTTTCACTCCATCACATTATTTTTCTTCATCTTTTGCATCAGCCTCTTCTCTGGACTAACGGTGATGAAGTAAAACCCCAAGGTACATGTGTATAATAATGTTTACCACTTTTTTTTTTTTTCATGAACAACTTTTTTTAAGATAGATTTCAAATTCATGCTTTTTTTCTTACTCTCTTTCAGTGTCACTTCTAATATAACTTTTTATTTTCATTTAAAAGTACATTCAACCCAGGATATATTTTTTTTTTTGTTTTTTTTTTCTAAATAAGCTTGTTTAAATTTTATGGGTGCATAACAATCCTTAAAGATTTAATAGAATTAGAGAAAAAAAATTTAAGTTGTGAACTTTGTATTCATCCATCGTACTTTTTATATCTGTTGTTTGTTTTTCTTTGTTCTTATTCTTTTTAAGTAATTGTATCAATTCAGCAAATTTTTCTGTTACCGTTTTTCATTCTCGTTCATCCAACTTCTTTCAATATGCACACACAAGCACATATATATTGCGAAAAAAACACACCAAAGTTCCAAAGTTTTTAGTGAAATTTTTCTAAGATATCAAAGTTTGTAGTCTTTTAATGTGGTATAATTATATTTTGGTATACTCCTTTTAAAAACTAATTTTGTAAAATTTGTGGTAAGGTATCTTTTAAACCTGTATTGTTATTTGATTTGTAATGCATTTATAGGTATGCACCTAATCTTATGTCTACACACACACACACATATATATATATATATATATATGTTTTTGTATATTTCATCCAAAAGGATAATCAGGTTAGTAAATCCAAAAAATTCGATCCTAATTAATATTAATTTCATTAATATTAAAATTGATCAAGGTAGAGGGCTCAATGCAAATATATTCTAATTACAGAGCCAATTATAAAAATAAAACAAAATTTCAATGTTTAAATTCGTTGAATAGAATATTCAACGAATTTAAACATCAAAATTTTATTTTATATATATATACATATATATATATATATATATATAATAGTAAAGAAGTGTTAAAATTCTCCTTTTTAACATTTTTTCTCATCATACATCTATTTTGTCTAAAGACCTAATAATATACAATAAATATTCTTATTGTCAATATTGTTTTTTGTCTCTCAAATTTATTTTCATTGGCATATATATATATATATATATATATATATATATATATATATATAATCATATAACTATGAATTAACTGTACATGGAAATTTCTGTGTTTTGAAAAAATTCTCTTCATTAGGCAAAGTTGGTTGTGAAAATAATTTACATCACAATGTACAATTAATTCATAACTATATGATTATATTAAGCTCTATAATATTTATTATGTCGAGCACTGTTTATAATAAAATAAATGCTGGGGTACTAAAAATAGTAAGACCTTGGGTTCTCTTCACCTGGATTTATATATATATATATGCTATTTCATGTGTTATTTCAATAATCCAGTTGGAGTAGATAAAAAGTTTTTCCTTTTTTCTTTTGTAAACTGTCTGTATTATGTCTACCGGCTTGCTCATCCATGATGATAAAACTTCATAAAGAAAGCCGATGCAGACATACAATAAATTAAAAAACGAATTTGAAATCTTTCATTCTTTATCTCTCTTAATATGTTTTTCTTTCTAATTTAAAAGTACATTCAGCCGACTTTCATTCAACTCACAACATATATATATATATATATATATAAATATATATATACGATCAGCCATAATTATTAGGCCACCCAGTTTTTTTAAAAGAAATAATGTATTTTATACTATTTTTAAGTGGATAATTCTAAATGAAAATAGAATGGTTCTTTTGTTATTATTACTTTGCAAAATTTTACAAGACAAGGAAGCAAAGATGAACTCGTCCGAATCACCTTAAATTTTCTTCATTTTTTCTTTGATGAAACTGCAATATAGGTAATTATTAAATATTTATAAATTCATTTGATGTGCATGTTTTTGTGCAATATTATCAAAAGAACCATTCTATTTTCATCTACAATTATTCATTTGGCAATAAATACTAAAAAATTGTTCAAAATTCATCATTTTTTAAAAAACACTGGGGTGGCCTAATAATTATGGCTGGTAGTATGTATGTATATATATATATATATCTGAAGGGTGCGATGGGTAAAATGTCGCTATTTGCCTTGTAAAATTTTGCAATTTAATAATAATAAAAGAACCATTTTATTTTTCTTTACAATTATTGACTTGGCACACTAAAAAAATAGTATGAAATACATCATTTTTTAAAAACACTGGGGTGGCCTAATAATTATGGCCAGTAGTGTATATATCATAACTGTAGTTATTTTTTGAGTGCTTTTTGGTACAAGTTCTGCTTCATTGAAAAAAACAAGAAAAAGTTTTGTAATTTTCACGTATTTTCTTAGATCTATTATTATTTAGTTGTACGGCCAATATAATTTAATAGGATTTAATACATAAAAACTGTGATTAATATGATTTAATTATTTTTACTATTTCTATAACACAATAAAGTATGATTATTACTATTATATATCATAAAAAATAAATTATTATTATATAAATTGATGATTTGTTTAATAATCAAGAACTGATTAATTTGATTTAATTATTATCAGATAATAAAACATTGTTTATAGTTCTATGATATAATTTAATATAGTTTAATACTTGAAAACTGATTAATATTGTTATTATATATATAATAAATTATTATTATGTAGATCTATAATTAATATGATTTAATACATGAAAACTGAATAATATGATTAATTATTAAATATATATAGTAAATTATATGTATAAAAAATAATATATAAGAAAGTGAAAAACACGTAGATTAAAACCCACTGTTCAAACATTTACTTTTATAAAGAGTGCTTGATACAGAGTAGAGCTTAATGTTGTAATTTTGTTATTACAATGGTTTAAAAAAACATTTATCACTACACATAAATTTCCATGTTTCAGAACAATGCTGTTCTTCTTCAGGTGATATGTTAAAATAAATAGTGAAAATGATTTATTTTGAAATATATATATATATAAGTCATCCACATACAAGCTGATTTCACTGTATCACAGCTCATCAGTGTGGCTAGACACATCCACTTGCTTCTGGCCGGGATTGAAACTCAACCAATTTGGTGTCAGTTGGAGCAAGATATATATATATAATATATATATATATCAGTTAAGTGCCATAACTATTACATGCTTGGGTGATCATTTCTTAAAAGAAACATGACTGACTGGGCAGAAGATTTTCCTGCAGTAGGTTGCTATTAATTTCTGGTGTAGAATGTTTGCAAAACATGGCTATAGAACCCAATCTGTCATGCTATTTAACCTATAGCTGGAGAGAGAAGGGATGGATAAATACCTTTCTTAAGGGTATTTGGCCATAAGTGAATGCAAAGAATTTAACTGAAATTTGAACTTCGCTCTCCAATTTCTTGTTTCAAGCTGATATATATATATATCCCTATATATATATATATATATATATATATATATATATATATATATATATTTTTCAATTTGAAACAAGTTATTTCTCTACACAGGTTTCTACCATGAGTGGTGTCCTTCAGGCAATTTTTAATAACTGATTTTACCTTTTACCATTTTCCTTTTTAAGAATGCTCTTGTAACAGTGTTTTATTTGAACATTCACGTGGCAGGGAATTTATGAACGTGTAATTTTTAAATTAAAACAGATTATGCCGTTTTCATCCATATATTCATATATATAATGGCTGATTGAATAGTCAAAAGTATCAGGACATGCGTTTGGCAATTTCTACATAAATTATGTCCAGAAAATAAAGAAATTGTAAAAATACAAAAAAAATTAAATAAAAATTTTAACCACAGTACCTTGAAAATTGTTTTCAATGAAACTTTGGTAAAAGAAGGATTGTTGCCCAGATGCACAATTATATATATATGTAGATATATTTATGTATATATATATATGTATATGTTTGTGTGTGTGTGTTTAATTATAAATGTGTGTGGCTATATACACTACCGACCATAATTATTAGGCAACCCCAGTTTGTTTTTAAAAATGATGTATTTCATACTATTTTTAGTATTTATTGCCAAGTGGATGATTCTAAATGAAAATAGAATGGTTCTTTTGTTATAATTACTTTTCAAAATTTTACAAAGCAGCCAGGAAGCAAAGATGAATTCGTCCGAATCACCCTAAATTTTCTTCATTCTTTCATTGATGAAACTTCAAAATAGGTAATTATTAAATATTTATAAATTCATTTGATGCACATGTTATTGTGCAGTATTAACAAAAGAGCCATTCTATTTTCATTTACAATTATTCACTTGGCAATAAATACTAAAAAATAGTATGAAATACATCATTTTTTTAAAAACACTGGGGTGGCCTAATAATTATGGCTGGAAGTGTGTATATAGGAACTTTAAACAATTGTACCACAATTTAAAGCACAATAAGCAAAATGTAATTTAAAAATTAGCAAAATAATATAATAAAAATTCACAGAGAGATCCTGTCAGTTTATTTTAATTCAATTTGTATATACATACATACATACATACATATATATATATATATATTTTTAGCACAACTTAGTTTCATTGCTTACACAATCATTAGGTTCATATTATGAATTCAATATATACTTAATAGCTTTGTTGTATTACATTGAACACTGTTTTATTAAAATCAGAAAAATATTTATATATGTATATATATATGTGTACATCTGTATGTTTACCTATTTGTATATTTATTGATATCCGTACCTACCTACCTACCTATATATATATATATGCATATATATATGTTAAACTGATCAATAAACACTTTCCAAAAAGCTCAGAACTAAACAACATTTTCAATAGGAATACAATCAAACTGAATTATAGTTGTAATAGTAATCTAGAAAATTTCATAAAGAAACAAAGCGCCAGAAATTTAAATAGCATTGTACAAAACAAGATCATTAATAAGAAATGCAACAGCAGGGACAAAAATAAATGCCCACTTTAAGGACTTTGTAATACAAAAAGAGTTATTTACAAAGCAAAAGTACCTGACTTAAATGGCCAAAATAAAATATATTTGGGATAAACCAAAGATACTTCTAAGATCAGGTGGTTCAATCACAAGTCAACGTTTAAAATAGAAAACTTTGAAAATTGTACAGAATTGGCCAGCCACATGTGGAAATTGAAATTAAAATAATGAAAAAGACCCAGATATAATGTGGAGTATAGTAAAAACATCCAAGCCTTACAATGGTGGTAAAATTTGTAGACTGCACCAGGAAGAAAAGTTAGCAATTATGTTATTCCCAAACAAAAATGAATTACTGAATGAAAGAACAGAAATTATAACTAAGTTTAACCATACCATAAAATACCTATTAGTGGTCATACAACCATGGATGAAAATGTTATAATTTCTTCTAACTTTGAAAATTGCATATTCAAAAAATCCCCATTATGTGTGCATTATTAAAAAAATGGTAAAATCAGTTATTGCAAATTGCCTGAAACACCACGTGGTAGAATTCTAGGTTGTGTAATAACTCATTTACAAATGAAAAATATTCAAAAGTTCTACAATATAATTGTATCAAACCTTTTTTAATACAACTGTGTACTGGTTTAATTTTATTATGTCCAAAAACAAAGTAATTAAATAATATATATATATATATATATATATATATATATATATATATATATATTTTTTTTTTTGATCGTATCCCCCCGAGCAAGGCAGTAACGCCACTGATGTGCAGGGGGCTACGTAATAGTGAAAAGATCGGAAAAGAGAAAGCCGGAAACCACATCCTAAACAGGGAACAAGGGACAAGCCTCTTAACCTGTTCAATAGACGTGGGTGGAGTGTGAACCGGGCGATAGTTTAGTCTATCTACTCCAATTGGAAAAAAAAAGTGAGAAGATTGGAAAAGAGAAAACTGGAAACCGCTTCCTAAACAGGAAACAAGGGATGAGCCTCTTCACCTGTTCAATAGATGTGGGTGGAGTGTGAACCTGGTGATAGTTTAGCCTATCTACTCCAATTGAAAAAAAAAAAGTGAGAAGATTGGAAAATAGAAAACCGGAAACTGCATCCTAAACAGGAAACAAGGGATAAGCCTCTTCATCTGTTCAATAGATGTGGGTGGAGTGTGAACCGGGTGATAGTTTAGTCGCCCGGTTCACACTACACCTATGTCTATTGAACAATATTAAATAATATATATATATATATATATATATATATACATATATATATATACATATATATACACACTATTCATTTTTTACCACAGTTATTCAACATTACCTGATGATGAGATAAAAAATTCTAAATCTTGAAACATAAATTTTTGATTCACAATGTAAATTAAATTAATTTTAAATAAAAAAACAAATTTAATTATAATTATATTATGCATTACAATTTATGCTGTATTGAGAATGTGTTTTTAAAAAAAGTAAATGACAGAGAACACGGAATTCTAAGCCAGTTTTTTTCTTTATCTGGATATATATATATATTTCTTTCATCATTATTTTTAATTTAACTTTGCTAAACCATGAAATTTTCTGTGGTTGAGTGGTAAGACACGTCAAATTTAATAACGGCTTATCCTCAGTATATGGAAGTTGCAGGTTCAAATCCTGCCAGGATATAGTTATTTTCTTAACAAGGATTCTTGAATATTCAGACCAGTGGAGATATATATATATATATATATATATACTGTTCAATTATAGAAAAACAGATTATCCACTCCGAAATAATATTCAAACAAATAAATTTATACACATATATATAACTTCGAGAGTTAAGTTAAAGGGAGATAACAAAGACATTCAGAAGTGGCATGACTCATGGAACGAGAACAATATACGTCAGTGATCGAAATAAAGAGTTCGGTTTGAAATTCTAATCATCTGAAGAAGGTTGGAGCGTACAATAGCTGAAACGTTGTGAATATGGCAATAAATTTGAGAACAACATTGAAACCCATGACTCCCATATACCGGATTGAAGCTACTATTAAATTCTGTGTGTCTTAACACTCGACCACAGAAGATTTCATAGTTTAACAAAGTTGAATTAAGCCATATAAATACACAATTTCCTGAATTCTTAAAACATTCATCTCTGTTTTAATATTTAATATGTAATCATTGAGATCTAATGGTGGCTTATCCTTGGTATATAGGAGTAGCAGGTTCAAACTCTGTCAGATGATAAATATTTTCCTAACCAGATTTCTTGAATATTCAGGCCAGTGGATATATATATACTGTTCAATAATAGAAAAACAGAGCATCCACTCAATATGAGTATTCATTAAAAATAATGTTCAGATGAATTTAAATAAATATGTCTGTTAATACCATTTTGTAACTTTCCGTAATATTGTTTTTGTTTATGCTTGTTTACATTAGGATGTGCATTGTGGTGCAGTGGATATCGACTCAGAATGACAAATCAGAGAACTGAGTTCAAATCCCTGTTGAATTCATTATATTCATTTATGCACAAATATCCTTGGGAAAGGTATTAATGTGTCTCTTCCCTCCAGTTATGGGTTAAATAATAGAACAGATTGGGTTCTATAGCCTTGGCTGGCAACCAGAAAGCAATGGCAATCTACTACGGGATAATCTTATGCCCAGTCAGTCATGTCTCTTTTGAGACATGATTGCCCAAAGCATGTATCATGTATGGCACTTAACTGACTGAATATAATAGTTGGAGACATGATTAAGGCTTCTACTGGGCATAAAGTGGGGGATCGGTTTTCTATTGTTATGAAGTAATAAACTGATCCCCCACTAATTACTATTTAATAATACATTTCCTCGCCCTCTAGCTATGAGTCAAATAATAGGACAGATTGGGTTCTATAGCCTTGGTTGGCAACTAGTCTACCGCAGAAAGCAATGGCAACTTACTGTGAGATAATCTTCTGCCCAGTCAGTCATGTCTCAAAAGAGACATGACCATCCAAAGCATGTATCACGTATGGCACTTAACTAACTGACATTAGGATACAAACTGGAGCAGATATGAATGTTATGAGAAATCAAGTAATGTATTTATGGCTTAATTAGTCTTTGTCAAACTATGAAATCTTCTGTGGTCGAATGGTACAACATATTGAATTCTAATGGTGGCATCTCCCAGGTATATAGAAGCCGCAGGTTCAAATCCTACCATAAGATGGATATTTTCCTAATAAGATTTCTTGGATATTCAGGCCAGTGGATATATATAAATGTTCTGTTTAATTATAGAAAGCAGAGTATCCACTCATATATATGTAACTGTTAAAAATGATATTCAAACAAACAAATTTAAATAAATTTGTCAGTTAATACCATTTTGTAACTTTCCATATGATTTTGTCTCCGATTTTTCATTACACTTCACTAACGTATTGAGTTCTTTTGGTGACTGGCGTGTGTATACACCAGTTATATATAACATGCTAAAATTTCCCTTATCTGATTCCATGTGCCTATGGCTTAGGGGTTAGCAACTTTGTATGTTAGTCTGTTTCAGTATCATTTCCATAAGAAAAGGTGAGATTGGGAAAAATCTGGGATGCAAATTGATATTTTGGTAGTCCTGGAGGGCGGCGCTCTCAAGAACTTTCCTTCTGAACAAATTGCTTACTTCTTTATTAGTGTGGCATTTTTTAAATCAAAATTGTAGTCGAATTTATTTCTGTGAATAACTAATGTATTCATTAGATTATTATTAATGATGTCCCTTTTATGTTCATATATATGATTTTTTAGATTTCTACTTGTTTCTCTGATGTACATTGAGGAACAATTTTGTCAATTTAATTTGGTATATACCTGCTTGTTCATTATTATGGTTTTGTTCTTTTTTTAGATCTGACATGTCCATAATAGTTTTCAAGGTAGTTGTTACTGTGTATAACAGACTAACATGCATAATACAAAAGTCCAAGGAAAACAATTGAATTCGCTTCATTTTAACATCTCATGACATTGCACTCCACATGAAGGAGTTCTAAAACTAAAATATTCTGTTAATCTTTTTGAATGATTTGTGAGCGTCTTTTATAGTTGCCAACACTGTTCATTTATCGATACATAATTTGGAATAAAACTCTTTTTGCCTTAATAAAGTCCATCACAGGAGGAAATGTGTAGTCAAGTTAAATACAGTTTTCCTCTTGTCTTTTTTTATTTAACCATCCTGTCCTTAATCTCAGCTCATAACTGAGTATATTTTTACATACATACATACATATATATATATATATATATATATATATTTATCAAAGGCAATCTGTGAGTCTGTGTGTGACTGTTCCCTATACATGCCTACATTTTTTAACCCACGCCATTCAAACTTTCTAGGGACACATATCTACAGAGAAGCCAGGTTGACACATACTTTTTGATTTTAAGTTCAGCAATTTTCCCTTTCGCACTTTTTGGTCAATCGAGCCAATTGTTTACTTTGGCTCTGTAAAACATCTAAGATGGTTGCTAAATTATGCCACAGAAATCAAATCACATGTGTCAAATGCAACTAAAATATTGTTTTATTAAAAAAAAATGAGCCTTTATATTTAATTTTTATTCTGACGTTTTAAAAATTCATTTGGTCAACAAAAAAATTTGAATATGTTTTCCCGTAATTTTGAAACAAAAGAAATATTAAAAAAATGTAGGCGTGTATAGGGAACAGTCACACACAGACTCACAGATTGCCTTTTATATATATAGATTAGCGAATTTAAACGTATTTGTTTCATCTGCTGAAGAAATAAAAATGTTCTGAGTTGCATGGGCAATGCTGGGCTATGATGCTAGTATATATATAAATAGCATAAAATTGTGTAATTCTTTATAAAATATATTTTATAAAGAATTACACAACATTAAGCAAACACTAGTCAATAATGGATTTCCTAACTCCGTTATTGATCAACAAATTAAAATGTATCTCAACAAACTTAACAATAGCTCTAACAATAATGATAATATTAATAATAATGGTTTACATCAAAATAAACATAACACTATTAACTTATACTATTACAACCAAATACATAATAATTATAAACAAGATGAAAAAACTCTCAAAAACATAATACGTAGAAATGTTAAACCAGTGGAAAGTAATAATCAAATTAAACTCATTATATATTATAAAAAGTTTAAAACAATTGACCTCATAGTCTATAATAACCCAACAAGCACTAAAGTAAATTCTCTACAAAAAACCAATGTAGTGTACCAATTTACAAGCCCATTCAGAGATTGCATCTCTGATACTAATCAAAAACCTCGTACATATATTGGTTTTACTACAACCACGCTCTCCCGTAGACTTACATGTCATCTTTCTGATCAGAGTACTATTAAACAACATTTCTCTGAAAAACATAGACATGTAGGTAATATCAGACAGATTTTGGTCAACAATACGATGATCCTTACTCATACACACAGTAAGAGGAACCTGCAGATATTGGAGGCCATGTACATCAAATCAAAACAACCAACACTCAATAAAATCAACTTTAAAACAGGAAATAACATATTACATTGCATTTGACTACATGGTTTTGTTGTCATTTCACACTATTCCTCGGTGTGATGTCATAAAACTGCATTGCAAATTTAAGAACTGCGTTTATTATTTTTGGTAACTATTGCCGTTGCCAAGCGGAGTTTTATGTCAACAGTCGGTGATGGTGGATTTTATAATATTTCAGTTTAAACAACCTCTCTGAAGATGGCTCATGTGAGCCGAAAGCTTAGAAGAAAACTAATAAATAATTATCAAAATGTTGGAGAATTTTTGTCTTTATTTTCAACTGAAATTAAAGCAAAAATACGACGTTTAGAATGGCTCATGATTTAACATAATAGACATTCATTGTCTCTTATATTTAACAGCATATGTTTAGAAAATATATATATATATATATATATATATATATATATATATGTTCAATCATATAATTATGAATTAAAAGTACATTGTAGCATGGGAATTTCTATGTTTCGATATAGAATCTCGTCATCAGGCAATGCTGGATGTTGGTTGTGAAAATGATTTATATTTTCTGGATTTATATATATATATATACATTCAGAAATTATAACATAAATATGTTATAATATCACTACAAAAGTAGCTATTTTGTTTCGACACTTGTGTCTTATAAAGTGATGAGGTTTATATGAGGAAATAAACCTCATCACTTGATAAGACACAAGTAGTGCCGAAACAAAATAGCTACTTTTGTAGTGATATTATAACATTTTTATGTTATAATTTCTGAATAAATATTATTAGCTCTACTTTGTATTGAGCCTTTTTTTAAGAATAATGTTTCTTTGGATACGGAATATTATTCCATCCATACCTACCCTATACTTATATATATATATATGTATATATATAATAATAATAATAATATTAACTATAGCAACAACAATACCAATAGTAAGAGAACTAACTGTACCAAAACTAATATTAATCAAGCTATAATTTAAATCGTCTTATATAACCCACCGAGAACAAACTCGGAGGGAAAATAAGGGGATGCAAAAAAAGAAACAAATGAAGTACATGAAAAGAAAGTCAAGCACTCGTAAGAAAGAAAAAAACCCCAAGATGAAAACCCTAACACTAAAGCACTTAGTACGAAAGTAGAGCAAACAGAGACAGAAAATCTAAGTAAGAGCTAACAACTGACCATGGTTTCGCCTAACGGCTTGTCAGGGAAATTAATTTCCCTGACAAGCTGTTAGGTAAAACTGTGGTCAGTTAATTAGCACTTGCTTAGATTTTCTGTCTCTATATATATATATATATATATATATATATATATATATGGATGCTGAGGTTAACACCAAGAGCAGTGACAATCTATTTCAGGCTTGAATGAAATTTTCTGCTGCATCAAGGTGTCTACCTCAGTGTTCATTTTTATATGTTCATTTTGATCCTGGCAAGAAGCAAGTAGGTGTCTAGCCACACTGATCAGTTGTAGTACTGTGAAACAGGCTTGTCTGTGGATGAGAAATATATATATATATATATATATATATATATATATATATATATTGGCTTGTATATAATATAGACATATTGTGTCTACTTATTTTTACATTTATCCTTTCAAATTGTCTTATTATTTATTTGATAGGCATCTATATCCTAGCTAGGTAGGCCTCAACCAAGATGATGGACTTTTGTTCATCCTAAATAGTAATGGCCTCTTGACTATGAAATTCTAGAAAAAAATTATTAGAGCCTTCATATGCTAGGATTGAAAATAGTGATTGCTTTCAACTTAAAGATTGTGAATTATCTAGATATTACCCTCAACCTCAATAATAATTCTTTTTAGCCATACCATGAGGAAAATAAAACACCTAGCTACACTACCGGTCATAATTATTAGACCACTCTAGTTTTTTTCATACTATTTTGAGTATTTATTGCAAAATGAAAATAGAATGGTTCTTTTGTTATTATTACTTTGCAAAATTTTACAAGGCCAAGAAGCAAAGATGAACTCATCCAAATGACCCTCAATTTTTTTTAATTCTCTTGTTGAGGAAATTGTGATATAAGTGATTATTAAATGTTAATAAATTCATTTGATGCACATGTTATTGTGTAGTATTAACAAAAGAACCATTCTATTTTCATTTACAATTATTCACTTGGCAACAAATAAAAAATAGTATAAAATACATTATTTTTTTAAAACACTGGGGTGGCCTAATAATTATGGACGGTAGTGTACATCAACATTAATTCTAACCAACCTAACGCCATTATAAAATAAATACCGAAGACTGTTAATCCTAGAATTAGCTGATTATCTTCTAACTTTTGCATCTTTAGCGATAACAAAAAACTATATGAAAAGGCCTTTCAATTGAGGGATCAATTCTATATTATAATCAGTATATAAAATGGTCCCTCATTTTGTGGCCATGCTAGTTTCTATACATTTATATTCTAAATTTATGGGCTTGAGCTAGTTGATGTTGATGACAGAACGGGGGTTGCGTGATGTTACAGGAGAAAGCGTGCTAAGAGCCACCAGGGATAGGGAGAAGTGGAAAGCCATGATCGCCTACGCCCTGAAAGGACCGGGCACATAGAAGAAGAATATATATGCCAACTGTTTATAAGAAATTATAATGTGGGTATAAAATGGGGGATCAATTCTATATTATAATAAATAAACTAATCCTTCATTTTGTAACCATGCTCGTATCTATGCATTTATATTCTAGATTTATGTGCTTGAGCTAGTGGATGACAGAATGGGGGTTGCATGGTGTAACAGAAGAAGGCGTGCTAAGAGACACCAGGTATAGGGAGACGTGAAAAGCCATGATCGCCTACGTCCTGAAGGGACAAGGCACGTAGAAGAAGATTATCAAGAAGTGCAGCTAGATTCATTTTATTGAGCAGACTGGCAGAAAAATTTAATTTCTGAGAGAATAGAAAAGAAAATATCTAACTTCATTTAATTACAGAGGACATTATCAATGGTGTACAGAGAACAGGGTTGAATGTATTGATGAAGACAGTCACTAGATTTCTTCATTGAGCATGTTGTTCACTCCTTTGCTTATCACTAAATTTCTAATATTAGTTTATGATAAAAACCATGAAGAACACTGGAGTGAATATTGGAACGGCATTTAATGGTCAGCTGGGAATTACATAATTGCATACATTCTTAATTTGTATAGAGGAAATTAAATGAAGCTTATAAATCAAAAAATACCCATCCTACAATTAAGAAAAGTTGTGGAAGCATTATGCTTTGTGGGTGTTTCATTGCTTTTAGACCACGAGAACACTCTTAATCTCACTTTCTCTCCATTCCTGGGCATGACAATAAACTACAACTGGCAGCAAGGCCTCTGATTGGGAGATTGTCAGGAGCATGGAACCACCTTTTAATTGCTGCTGTTCCCAGGTCCACCCTGACTCAGAGTGGTAGCACCTGTTAGGGTCCCAACTATGGTCAAATAGTTAACCCCACAAACTGGAGTTAAAACACTATGAAAGTATAAAAATAATTTTATAGAAATATATTCATAAAAATAGACTTTTATAGAAAAACTAGGAGTAAAGCCCGGTGTTGCTCAGGTGTAATGAAAGCTTTAAAACTAATCCATGGTCCTGGAGCTCAGACTCTTTGGATGTTGGCACGAAAGACTAAGAAGCAATAGTTGTTTCCAGTTAAAGCGAAACCATAGACTGAAAGAAAAATGAATGGATGTAAGTTAAATTTTGATTTCCTGGTATCGATATCAAATAAGTTTTTTTCATTGTAAACTGAATTTTAAAGGCTAAATAAGTCCTCTGAGTAAATGGTATCATGGCTGGGACTAAGAACTACAATTATACCTACTTAGAGCCAAACCCGAAGCAAAAACTAAAATAAAAGGGCTGAAAAAAATACAGACATACAGGCAGATAAACAGACACACACACACACAAACATCTTGTCTTATATATATATATATATATATATATAATCGATTTTCTGAACTATCATAAGAACTGCAACCTTGAAACTTCTGAATATCATTTCTTATGTCTTTGTCTATGTGTGTATCAAATTTGATTAAAATCGGACCCCTCCTTCTATAACCCGATTTTCTCGATTATCGATTTTCGATATTTATCAGGGGTACCTCGACACAAAACCTAGCTAAGAACACTTGCAGCCGCTTATAGTACAACTGTGTAAATTTTCAAGAAAATCGGTTCAGCCGTTTAAGAGTTTATAGGTAACAGATACACACACACACACAAAGTTCTATTTATAAATAAGTTTAGACAGATATACATTTTTGAAAGAAAAATATTACTAACAATACACTTTTGAAGAAAAAATTATTACCATAACACATTTTTGAAAAAAAAATTATTCTCAGCAAACATTTTTGAATACAAAACTTGAAGACATTTTCAGTTTTCTGAAAAAAAAGAATAAAAATTTTTTTTTAATCAAAATTTGATTAAATCAATCTTCTCCCTATAACTGATCATTTAAAAAAAAACTCTTAAAATCCCACTTTTTTGGCATTGAATAACCCAAAGAGGTTGATATGCTGTTAAACAAAACTCAAACTCTCTTTTTCTTTTTCTCTTTTCTTCTTCTCTCTCTCTCTCTCTCTCTCTATATATATATATATATATTTTTTTTTTTTTTTTTTAATGTAAATAAGTTTGTGACTTAAGTGAGTGGTGTGATGCTGACTTCAAAGTTTCATGAAAGCACCACTGTAATGCCCTCACTCCTCAGGGCTTTTTTTTCAATCTGCATATTTTCAATTATTTTCAATCTGCTGATTGCAAAAATGCCATGGGGAGTGGAGACATCATTGTGGTACCTTCAAAGCTGGCATGACTCAGTTAAGTGACAAACTTATTCACATTAATCCTATTAATATTCAATCTCTATCTTGGTATCAAGCACTTATGACAAAAAAAAATGCTTGCCAAAATATTTTTATCAGTAAACTACTGAAGAAAACTACAATCTTGGCACTAAGTGTCATCACAACTCAACACGCACACACACACACACACACATATATATATATATATATATATATATATATATATATATATATATATATATATATATAAAATCTCCAGGTGAAGAGAACCAACAGTTTTAGAATTCCAAGTTCTATGGCATTTACATTTTTTTAAAAAGCGCTCAATACAACAAATATTGTAGAAATTTAATTATAAATAATGTTGTTAGGAGTCACAGGTTTGAATCCTGCTGAATAACACACATTTTCCTAACAAAATTTTTCATAATCAGGCTGGTAGAATTAAATATATAATCTACATATATATTTAATTAAAAACAGAATATCTACTTAAATACAAGTATTGATTAAAAATAATATTCAAACAAATAAGTTAAATATGTCGGATGTTAATTCCATTTTGTTAATCTCCGAAACTTCACATAACATTGACTGTTTACATTACGATATATTTCAGAGCAAAGATGATTATTTATGTGAAATTGAAAATTGTGTATATAAGGCTTGATTTGTCTTTGTTTAGACTGTGAAATCACTCATGGTCATGCAGTCTAAGATGCACCAGATCAATTGGAGACTTCCCTTATGTTGTTAGGGGCTGCAGTTTTGAATCCTGCCAAATGACACATTTTCCTAACAAAATTTCTTATAAATAATCAGGCTAGTAGAAATGTATATATATATATATATATATATATATATATATATATATATTGACTAGCAGTATAGCCCGGTGTTGCTCGGGTGTAATGAAAGATTTAAAACTAATCCATGGTCCTGGAGCTCAGACTATTTGGACGTTAGCATGAAAGACTAAAAAGCAATAGTTGTTTCCAGTTAAAGCGAAACCATAGACTGAAAGAAAAATGAATGGATGTAAGTCAAATTTTGATTTCCTGGTATCGATATCAAATAAGTTTTTTCATTGTAAACTGAATTTTAAAGGCTAAATAAGTCCTCTGAGTAAATAGTATCATGGCTGAGACTAAGAACTACAATTATACCTACTTAGAGCCAAACCCGAAGCAAAAACTAAAATAAAAGGGCTGAAAAAAATACAGACATACAGGCAGATAAACAGACACACACACACACAAACATCTTGCCTTATATATATATATTGATTTTCTGCACTATTGTAAGAACTGTAACCGTGAAACTTCTGAATATTGTTTCTTATGTCTTTGTCTATGAGTGTATCAAATTTGATTAAAATCGGACCACTCTTTCTATAATCCGATTTTTTTCGATTATCGATTTTCGATTTTTTGGCGGGGTACATCTACACAAAACCTAGCTAAGAACGCTTGCAGACACTTATAATACAACTGTGTAAATTTTCAAGAAAATCGGTTCAGCTATTTTGGAGTCTATAGGTAATGGACACACAGACACACACGCACACAGACACAGAGACAAAGTTCTATTTATAAATAAGTTTGCATTTATTCTTCATCTATAAATGAGTTATTATGCAGCCTCGGTTTCTACCATGTTGTGTCTTCAGGCAATTTGCAATAACTGATTTTATCGTTTATAGTTTTTTTTAAGAACGCTCATGTAAAGGTGATTTTTTTAAATGCTCATGTAACGGGAAATTTTTGAATATAAAATTTATTAAAATTACAAGAAATTATAACATTTTCGTCCATGGTTGTATCAACTTAATAGGTATTTTTTGATATGGTTACACTTCGTCATAATTTTTGTTCTTTCTTACTTTTTTACTGTTACTTTTGCTTTGTAAATGACTTCTTTTGTATTACAAAGTCCTTGAAGTGGGCATTTATTTTTGTCCCTGCTGTTGCATTCTTTATTAGTGGTCTTGTTTTGTACAATGCTGTCTAAATTTCTGGTGTTTTGTTTCTTTATGAAATTTTCTAAATTACTAGTACAACTATAACTCAGTTTGATTGTATTGCTATTGAAAATTTTGCTTAGTTCTGATCGTTTTGGAAAGTTTTTACCTATCAGTTTAAAAATATTTGTCCTATTTTCGTCTTTTCCTCTAAGTTAAATGGTGGGTTGAACCAAATAATGTTTCGTTTTCTATCATCGTTTTTTGTTTGTCTGTTTGGTTGGGAATTGTATTCTAAAATGTTCTTATGGCCAGATTTTTTTAGTGCTTCTTCATAGTTTTTTTTCCTTTTCATCAAATATTGTTTTGTTTGACAACATTTTTGATAGCCTATGCTTTATTCCTTTGTGAATGTGCTTAATTATGCTTTTGGGATGGTTGGATTTTGTGTTTATGTTTATCTAGATTGCGTAATAACTCATTTACAAATGAAGAATATATATATATATATATATATATATATATATATATATACTGTTTAATTGAAAACAAAATATTTGCCCAAATATGAGTATCGATTAAAAATAATGTTCAAACAAATAAATTCAATATATATACATATATATAACTAAGTAACAGTGTGTGTGTGTGTGTATATATATATATATATATATATATATATATATATATATATATATTATTTATTTATAATTTATAACATAAATATGTTATAATATCACTACAAAAGTAGCTTTTTTTTTTCAACACTACTTGTGTCATACCAAGTGATGGTGTTTCTTTCAAATTGAAGAGTTTTAAAAGGTTCGAAACTAGCCAGACTCCCTTAATCTGAAAGGCATTGTTACATAGACAGTGTAAACCAACCAAAACAAAACAATGTCTAATTTGAAGGATATGAGAACAGACTCTAAAAACAATTTATTAGGGCATTAATATTAATATTTGATTAAAATAGAGATCAGCATTATTAATCGATTATTAGCTTCACTTTACTTAACTCTATTTTTGTTGTGAATTTTAAATTGTAAGTTTAACAAAGCATTAGATTTAGATTATTATAAAGTTATTCAGATATTAAACAAGGAAAATATATGGATGCACACATATACAAATCTATAGACATCCGCATATATGCAAATAGACAAGTATATACACACATAAACATATATTGGTATATAGACACAAATACAGATGAATATACGCATATATATATATATATATATACACATAACGGTCATGTCACGTTGGATACACCGGTTCCCGCTCGATCACCGAAGTTAAGCAACGTTGAGCCTGGTCAGTACTTAGGTGGGTGACCACTTGAGAATACCAGGTGCTGTTAGCACTCACGGATGTGCGTTGGGGTGCGGTGAATGTCGGCTTGGAGGGGGAAATCGGTGAGCCGAGTTCCAATTTCAGTCAAGCACGCTGCATTCACTTGCGCACTGGTACCCTTGGGAAAGGTATTAATCCGTTCGTTCCCTCCAATTATGGGTTAAATAATTGAGGTCTGCTGTTCGTGCGATTTGTGGCAGTCATCTGCACCAATTGTTTGTTATCAGCAGTTCCAAGAAGTGTGGATGGTACTACACAATGCCTTCACCACTATAAACAAATCTCTGTGTGGTTGTCTTGCTGGAAAAAGGTTGGACCCTCATACGTTGAACGCGACGGGAGAATCCATTATATATACACAAATTTTTAAATTTTGTTTTTATTGACGTGTCAATTTATCCATTGTCTTCACCTTGTTCATACAAAGTCATTGCCATCTTACAAATTTGCTCTTACATGTAACCAATATTGTAGCCTTTGCAGACATTTTCTAAACCTTTAAAATTTAACAGATAAATTGACATTTTAAGGACACTTATATTTAGCATAAAAAAATAGTTGAAATTTCTAAAGCATACCATGAGGTAAGCAGACTAAGAAAATTTGATACTCACAGGAGATATTGAAGGCAAGAGGGGTATTTAAAAGCAGTGTATAACCTACTTAACAAGCTTGTGTAAATGGTTGGCAGAACAGGTCTTAGGAGAGATAACAAAAAGACAAAAGCTAAGAGCTATAAAGGACAGGAAATTGTGAAGAGCTACGATTGCCCATGTCTTGAACAGATGCAGCACATAGGTGAAGACAAATGGAATACAGTTTTAAAAATACGAAAGCTATAAATATATCGTCACGTTTATACCCGCAATATCTCATTACTTGCTCCCCAGAAGTCTTTTATATCAATCTCTTATCATGTTACATTGTTAGTTACATATTAAATTCCTGAATTTGTCATGGCTACAAATCTTATGTTTCACAAGACATACTTTGATAGTTTGCTATTATTACTATCAGCCTGGTGCCTCATAGCACATAAGGCCCCTGGTGTGGCTTCTGTAATCATATTGTTCCACAAAGTACAGTGACTGGCTTTACACTCCACTTTCGTACTCCGAGGAAGGCTTGTTGTTTTTCTTATTTTAATTCTGGATTCACCTTACATGCTAAGTGTACTATTAATATATTTAATCTTCACTTTTGATTCTTTTAATACCTTTAAACCTTTGAACACATTGGAGGTTGATATAGTTTTAAATACCTGAAACACACTTAAGGCAGAGATTTTTAATACTTTGAACATATTGAAGGTTGACATTTTTTTAATACCTTGAACATACTGAAGGCTGACATTATTTTAATATATGGAACATATTGAAAGTTGACATTTTTTTAATACTATGAACACATTGAAAATAGACATTTTTTAAATGCAAAGAACATATTGAAGGCTGACATTATTTTCATACCTGAGACATATTAAGATTGACATTTTTTTCATTCTTTGAACATAATGAAGGCTGACATTATTTTAATATATGGAACATATTGAAGGTTGACATTTTTTTTAATTCCATGAACACATTGAAGACTGACATTTTTTTAATGCCATGAACATATTGATGATTGACATTATTTTAATACCTGAGACATATTGAAGGCTGACGTTTTTTTAACACGTTGAACCCAATGAAGGTTAACATTTTTTAAATACCTGGACGTTAAGATTGTTGTATTTGGGGAAGCACTTTTTGGGGAGTTTGTTCAATAAAGTGACAGCTCTTGGGAAGATGCTGTCTAAATAGAACATTCTTCTACCAATGAAATAAGAAAGAAATGAGGATGATAGGAATCGAGGAAGCATTCTCTTGGGAGCCTGTTTTACAAAAAAGCGATTCTCAAGAAGAAGCTACTTGAATGGAACTTTCTTCTTACCAATGGAATATTAAGAAAATGAGGATGATAGTAATCGAGGAAGCATCCTCTTGGGAGTCTGTTCTACAAAAATGCGATTCTAAAGAAGAAGCTACTTGAATGGAACTTTCTTCTTACCAATGAAGATGGTTTTCTCCTGTGTACATGGCATTCTAGGCTTCAGCTGTAAAGTTCTGAGTTGGTGGAAATAAGGAATATTTCTTCTGAATGTCTATACTTCTAAGATGAGGTAGAATTTACATTATTTGGACTATTCTCCTGATCTTTATTGCTATGTTTACGATATCTTGGTTATTGTACACTACTGCCTTCTTCAGGTGTGGGGAATTTCAAACTAAACTCTTTATTATGATCACTGGGGTATATCATTCTCATTCCATATGTGATGTCACTTCCAGTAACCATGTAGTTATCTCCCTTTAACTTAACTAAGTTATTTGTTCACCACTGCTGTAGCCTGGTATTGAACTCACAACTCTTTGAGTCAAGTTAACCAACGTGTGTATACATGTGTCCTTGAGGATATCAGTCTATGAATTTCTGGGACTTATAAACCTAATGTTTCAGTAATCATGTTTTTACCAGAGCTCATATTGCAATCTTTGACTTTGATGATGAGGATAATAGTCCAAACAATGTAAATAATGTATATTCTTTGTAAACTTTCTGTCAGATTTTTCCTTCATTTAGATGACTATGTGTTCTACATTTATAGGGATTTATGTACTTTTTTAACCTCAAGCAAGGTAGTACCACCACTGATGTGCAGGGGGCTACATAAGAGTAAAAGTCTAGTCAGGAGGAGAGTGAACAGAAAGACGAACCAGTTACAGGGGGTGTCAGAGAAAGGGCAAGAGAAGGATATGAACACAGGAGTGAAGACAGTTGCGAAGGAAGAGAGAAAAGAAACGAACAAGATACACGTGGTGATGTAGAAAGGGCTGGAGTTACATAAGAGAGTTGAAGTATTAAGCAGGAGAAGAGTGAAGAGAAAGATGAACCAATTACAGCGGAGTGTCAGAGAAAGGGCAAGAGAAGGATGGGAACACAGATGTGAAGACAGTTGCAAAAATAGGGAGAAAGGAAGAGAACAAGATATACGAGGGGATGTAGAAAGAACTGGAGTCAAGTGGATAAGAGATGGGAATTGACATTGCATTTAAATTCCTGACATTTGCAAAGGCAGAGAGAAAGGAAAAGAACAAGATAGAACAAGATATACAGGGTGATGTAGAAAGAACTGGAGTCAAGTGGATAAGAGATGGGTATTGACATTGCATTTAAATTCCTGACAGTTGCAAAGGCAGAGAGAAAGGAAAAGAACAAGATAGAACAAGATATACAGGGTGATGTAGAAAGAACTGGAGTCAAGTGGACAAGAGATGGGAATTGACATTGCATTTAAATCCCTGACAGTTGCAAAGGCAGAGAGAAAGGAAAAGAACAAGATAGAACAAGATATACAGGGTGATGTAGAAAGAACTGGAGTCAAGTGGATAAAAGATGGGTATTGACATTGCATTTAAATTCCTGTAGTTATCAGGAAAGCAAGTGTACGAAAGGGTGTTCCACAGGTGGGGAGTGCAAGAGAAGAAGCTGCTAGTGTAGAATTGTCGGCTGTATTTGGTTGATCTAATTGTAAATGGGTGGAACCTTGTTGCCAGTTTTGTTGCATGAGTAAATTCTTTTGGTGGGGGCACCAGTGACTTAAGTTCGTCAGAGCAGAAGCCATGAAAATATTTGTAGAATAGACAGAGGGAAGCCACATGCCCAGTGAGAAAATGGCTGGAGTTGAGCTGCCAAAAATGAAGAAATAATCAAATCTCTAACATGGTTGTGCAAATTTTGTTAACATTAACTTTATCAAGACATGACAGATTATTCCATAAATGATGTACTTTTTTTTTTTAATGTTCATCGAATACAAGAATCTTAACATCTTCGAGTTGAGGGTCAAACCTTATCTATCATACATATCCTCATAATCTGAACGTATTTCCCCCATTATGTCTGTCTTCATTTTGTAATCCTCTACTTTGAGCACCCCTTGAAAAACAGGGTGATTATTTCTTCAACCTTCTCCCTATGGCAGGATGTAACACAAGTTCATTTTTAATGAGAGTTGCTCATCAACAAGAATATGTATATAGGCCAATGATAAAAATTGCCCAATCCATACAACCACTATCATTATCTGTATATATTTCTGAGATGAGATATTTTAACTACGCTATTTACACTGTTTGGACTCTTGTCCTCATCATCATGGCCGTATCTCACTACTGGGCATACTGGTCACGGGTCCGGGCCGATCCGTGCAATCAAAGTGAAAATCCGGGTAAGGAAAAATGTCTTCATCAGAATCAAACTAAACAATTCATGAAGAAAGAAAGAAAGAAAAACAAAGAAAACATCCGAATGAATGCAATAAAAATATGTTTGTTTATTTATTAATTTTGACAGAAAAGACTGGTTATACTCAGAAAGTCCGAACCCGATTTCCTGCTTTCGTACACGTTCTGTGCCCAATTTCCATTGGAATAGCCGGAAAAAATCTGCAAAAATCATAGTTTCAAGAAACGGATGACACTGATGACGTCATCATATTGTCAACTAATAAATCCGGGCAATTTTCGCTGTGCCCGATGTTTTTTTTAGCATCAGCTACGGCCCTGCTCATCATTATTACCATATTCACAACATTTCAGCTGCTGTGGTCTTCTTCAGTTGAAATATGTTGAAATTTTGAACTGAATCTTTTATTTCTTCCACCAGGGTAGATTGTTCTAGTTCGACATGCCATGCTTTTTCTGGTATCTTCAAGTGCTTTATATCAACAGATTCTCCAAAGGCCACACTTTACAAATGGTGGTGATGACAGTAGATTGTAGCAAGAAGAGTCGTTATATATATATATATATATATATATATATATATATATATATTATTTCCAGAATGAGAAAGGTTATTAAAAGAAAGGTCTAAAGTAATGTGATGTGTGTTGTGGTGCAGTGGATATCGACTCGGAACGAGAAAGCGGAGAGCCGAGTTCAAATTCCAGTTGAATTTCTTGCATTTCACTTACGCGCAAATACCCTTGGGAAAGGTATAAATCCATCTCTTCCCTGGGTTAAATGATAAGACAGATTGGGTTCTATAGCCTTGGCTGGCAACCAGTCTCCCGCAGAAAGTAATGTCAACTTACTGCAGTATAATCTTCTGCCCAGTCAGTCTTGTCTCTTTTGAGAGATGATCGCCTAAAGCGTGTATCACGTATGACACTTAACTGACTGACTGAATATAATCTTTGAAAACATGATTAAGGCTTCTACTGTGCATAAAGTGGGGGATCGGTTTTATATTGTTATGAAGTAATAAGCTGATCCCCCACTAATTACTACTTTATAATATAATACATTTCTTCCCCCTCTAGCTATGAGTCAAATAATAGGACAAATTGGGTTCTATAGCTTTGGTTGGCAACCAGTCTATTGCAGGAAGTAATGGTAACCTACTGCGAGATAATCTTCTGCCCAGTCAGTCATGTCTCTTTGAAGACATGATTGCCCAAGTGTGTATCATGTATGGCACTAAAGTAAAGCCCAGATGTAAACATAGAAAATATATTTTAGGAGCATATAATCCCAGATGAAAGTGTTTATAAACTCTTACTTTTTTTAAAACTTCCAGTTGTGTGTTTTGAAAGTTCCTGTTGTGTGTTTAGATAAAAAAAGTTGTAGAATTAGTTGATATAAAATACCTGAAGATACCAAAAGGTTGAAACCAAGGTTGCATAATCAGCTGACTTCTGAGAAAGAAAATATATATATATATATATATATATTTGTTTGATGATCACAAGAGCATGAAATCCAGAGTCACAAACTCACACCTATCAATATGAATATGTTAGCTCTATCACTGATATTGGGCACTTTTGAATAAGCACTGCATATGTATAATGTATAATGTATAAATGATATAATACATATAACAAATTGCATATATATATATATATATATATATATATATATATATATATATATACATACACACACATTTCACACACACACACACACACACATATATATATATATATATATTTATTATAAATTATGTTTTAGAACATGTACATTATGTTTTTAATATATGTGCTCGACAATCATATGTTTGGGTGCCCAATGTTTCTTCGGGAGGTAAAGAATTTTGCTTTTACCTCCCGAAGAAATGTTGGGCACCCAACGTCGAAACAAACATATGATTGTCAAGGACATATATTAAAAAATAATGTACATGTTATAAAACATAATTTATAATAAATATTCACAGCTCTATACATCCTATATCGAGCACTGTTTTAAATTAATGTTTTGGACAGAAAAAATTCTTTCTTCGTTTTGTACCCACTCAGATATATATATATATATATATATATATATATATATATATATTCATTTCTTAAAAAGCTTAACATGGAAAAAGCAACACATGATACTAGCCCAACCAATCCCAAACATATCACTCTTTTATACCGTAGCCAGATGCACTCCAACTACCAACTAGATGAAAACATCCTAAAAAAACTCATAAATACTAATATTTCTCCGACAGACTCTAACAAAAGAATTAAGTTTATTATATGTTACACTAAATCCACTACATCTAATTCATTCGTCCGCAACGACTCTTCCCACAACGTTAGTGATTTGCAAAAAACCAATGTAGTATATAAATTCATATGTCCATTTAGAGAATGTATCTCTAACAACCTCAATAATATCTACATTGGCCACACTACAAATTCGCTCTCACGGCGTCTGACGTTGCACTTAAATGAAAATTCAAATATATTCCGTCATTTAAAACAACACGGTTATCAACGCACACTTCTGAGAAAAATGCTCGTTGATAACACGTACATACTTAAACAAGAAAATAATAAACAGAAACTAAAAATCCTGGAAGCAATCTACATTAAACAATTTAAACCTGGTTTGAATACAATCAATTTTGATATTTCCAATAACGTACTCAAATGCCTGTAATCAGATCAGGGACCACAACGCCGCTATTTTGTCACTGTTTTTGGCCATCCACCATGGTAGGGATGGACTTATATTTTCAGTTTAATTCTCTTTATTGTTAATAACTTAAATGTTCTATGTTTACTGTGTGTTAATATTTATTCTTTGATAATGGCTTATGTGAGCCGAAAGCTTAGACCCGATAAAAAAATTAACAATTACTGTGATTTTTTGTTGTCTTTCAACGATATTACCATCAAGTATATCAGACGGTATGAATGGATCCTACACAAAATTAATAGACAAAACTTGTCTATATTATTCAATGAAACCTGCATTAATATATATATATATATATATATATATATATATATATATACACAATTTGTTATATGTATTATATCATTTCTGGGTTATGTAGCAATCGGAGTCTAACCGTACTGATGAGCTGTGATACAGCGAAACAGATCTGTCTGTGGATGACAATATATATATATATATATATATATATATTCAAATGAATAAGAACAAAGAAAAGAATTGCAACATTCAAAACATTAATTTAAAACAGTGCTCAATGTAAAAGTAGAGCAAGGAATATTTATTATTAATTATGTTAGAACATGTGAGAGCTACTTCCTGTAATGTAATAATTAATAATAAATAATATATCTATATATATATATATATATATATATATATATATATATAAAATAAAACAAAATTTCGATAGCCATTTCTATGAGGATAACCTCGCATCTTCAGCAATGAAAATATTTATTCATTCAAATTCAAATTTGAAATTTGAATGAATAAATATTTTCGTTCCTGAAGACGTGAGGTTATCAACGTAGAAATGGCTATTCAATGAATTTGAACATCAAAATTTTGTTTTATTTTATAATTGGCTCTGTAATTAGAAAAGAATAATTGCATTGAGCCCTCTGCCTTGATCAATTTTAATATTAATGAAATTAATATTAATTAGGATCGGGTTTTTTGGATTTTCCTACCTGCTTATCCTTTTGGATTAAAAATATAAAATATATATATATATATAGTGTGACTCTTCAGAAATGAATTGAGTTCTCTCGGTGACTGGCGTCTGTATACACTGCTTACATACAAGACGTTAAAATTTCTCTTCTCTGACCCCATGCGCCGATGACTTAGGGAGTACAGACTCCGACTGACACCAGATCGGTCGAGTTTCGATCCTGCCCAGAAGCAAGTGGATATGTCTAGCCACACTGATGAGCTGTGATACAGCGAAACAGGCTTGTATGTGGATGACTAATATATATATATACATACATACACAAAAAAAAAAATACTGAGAAATTGCATTACTCTGTATAGAATGTCTTATTTAACTGATACAATTTCTGTTACCTGTTTTTCTCTCTTTTTTTTTTTTAGGACATCTATCAGTGACTCCTTTCCTTCAGCCAAGAATTGTATCGGATAATAAAACGGGGGTACTCTTGCAATGGCACAGGATCTATTTCCCACCATATGATCGAGAACCAGCACTTCAGGGATATACAGTTGAAGTACTTGAACCGCCATCCAACGAGTGGAAGACTTTGGTCAAGGGATTACAAACTAAAAATTACTTAATAACAAACTTACAACCAAAACAGGATTACGTTTTCAGAGTTCGAGGAGAAAGTGAAACCGGGGAGCTTACTGAACCTTCTCCTTCAGTGCCTCTGTTCCGATCCAAAGGTAAGTAATTAGTTCCTCGTCAATTTCTTTTCTTTTTTCTACACGTATCTGAAGCCGGGGGCAGTTCAATGTATTGGCAACTCAGACAGACACCCGTGGTGCCCTCAAGGCTAAGGGCATCATTTTCCAAACAAAAAAATAATAAACGGAGGTTCTTTCAAATGAAAAGTAAACCATGAGAAAATAATAAATAAAACGAGAAAAAAAATTAAATTTCTAGGCTGGAGTAAAATTTTTGAGAATTTGATTATTAACTGTTTCTGTTATGGTGTCATGATCAAACACCATCACAAAAACTGAATGATCGAGCAATGTGGACATTATGATTGTTTGTTGTCACCAGAGAGGGAAACTTTGATAAACTAGAGTTATAAAAATATACTTGTGATAATTCATGATTTAAGACAAATTAAATTCTTTATCTATTTTGCCTATAAAAAATGATTTTGTAAAAATGATAGGTTTAGAAAATGTCATGAAAAGATTCCTGAGCTGAGAGCTAAATAAAATGTTGGATAAAGAATGATTTCTTTAGCTTGTATCAAGTTGTATACTGCAATAAACTTGTTGTTCTACCTTTCGGTTTTCTCTTTGTGAGAATTCTAAAAGATTATATTTGTAAAGATGCTGATGATCAGCTTGTCTGAGGTGACAGCAGCTTTAAGGTCTTCTCTGATAGGATGCAATATATATATATATATATATGTTACGGAAATTAATGAAGATTAATGAAACTGGTTATAAAAACTGACAATTTGAAATGATTTATTTGAACATTATTTTTTATCAATACTCGTATTTAAGTAGATATTCTATTTTTAATCAAACAGTATTATATATTTATTTCTACCGGCCTGATTATTTACGATAAATTTTTGTTACGAAAATGTGTGTCATTCGGCAGGATTTGAACTTGATGTCTTCCCTTATGTGGATAGGAGTCACTGGTTTGAATCTTGCCGAATGACACCCATTTTCGTAACAAAAATTTATCGTAAATAATCAGGCTGGTAGAAATAAATATATAATGCCATTTGATTATAAACAGAAAATCTACTTAAATATGAGTATCAATCAAAAATAATGTTCAAAGAAATCATTTTATATATATATAAACAAACTGCCATTATCACACCAAGATATAATACATTTTAAGAAAAATTGTGGGATCATATTTTATTGATAAAATGGGATACAGAATTATCACAGTGTTTAAAATTTGGTAGGCACTTTTCAATTAACCCTACTTCAGGACAAAAATCATTGGTAATATAAGACTGAATAGCTAATAAGCCTACACTTTCGATATACCATGAAAACTCCCGTATTCTTGCTTTCCTGACGGCTACGACCTCCAGAAATTTAAAAGCAAAGTTAATACTCACCTACTAACCACTGGCCTCTAGCTCTCTCCCCTCCCCTGTATAACCTTCCCTTTCTCTCCGCCCATGTACCTGTCATTGCACCTTCTTTCTCAGCTTTCTATTGTTCCTTTCTAACTAGCTTGTACTCCTCACTCTTTTCTAATTAATCTCTTTACATTTATGTAACCCCCTGCACATCAGTGGCGTTTCTGCCTTGCTCGGGGTGAAATGATTAAAAAAAAAAAAAAAAAAAAATAATGTGTCTGCCTTAATTTATATATATATATATGTTCAAAGGGAAGGTAAGTTAAAAATTATCTGCGTTTTCACCATAACATATCTTTAAGTTTGGCATAAAGCCTTCTTCTTATGCGTACTTATGGTTAGCATTATTGTGGTCATGTGATCAAAGTTTGATTTTTATTAGTAACTGAAGTTAAAATGTAAAGCTAAGGAGGCCCTCTTCAGAGAAACCATTACTAAGGTGGAGGATAATTCACTCTAACCTCATCCTTACATTTTAACTTTGGTTGCTAATAAAAAAATTTTCTTATTAGCTACTCAGTCTTATATTACTGACAATTATTGTTCTGAAGAAAGGTTGGTCAAAAAGCTTCTATGGTTGGTGGGAGGGTCAGTGATCAATTTACGATGAATTTATGTAGAAAACTGGGCTCATGTTAACTTTTACAAAATTTTACAAAAAGAAAAAAAAATGGTCATATCTGTGACTAGCAGTATAGCCCGGCGTTGCTCGGGTGTAATGAAACCTTTACAACCAATCCCTGGAACTTGAGCTCAGACTCTTTGGACGTTGGCATGAAAGACTAAAAAGCAATAGCTGTTTCCAGTTAAAGCAAAACCGTAGACTGAAAGAAAAATGAATGGATGTAAGTCAAATTTTGATTTCCTGATATCGATATAAAATAAGTTTTTTTCATTGTAAACTGAATTTTGAAGGGTAAATAAGTCCTCTGAGTAAATGGTATGATGGCTGAGACTAAGAACTACAATTATACCTACTTAGAGCCAAACCTGAAGCAAAAACTAAAATAAAAGGGCTGAAAAAATTACAAATATACAGGCAGATAAACAGATACACACACAAACATTTTGCCTTTTATATATATATATATATTATCAATTTTCTGCACTATTGTAAGAACTGCAACCTTGAAACTTCTGAATATCATTTCTTATGTCTTTGTCTATGAGTGTATCAAATTTGATTAAAATCGAACCATTCCTTCTATAACCCGATTTTTTCAATTATCGATTTTCAATATTTATCGGGGGTACCTCAACACAAAACCTAGCTAAGAACACTCGCAGATGCTTGTAGTACAACAGTTTAAATTTTCAAGAAAATCAGTTCAGCTGTTTCAGAGTCTATAGGTAACGGATACACACACACACACAGAGACAAAGTTCCATTTATAAATAAGTTTAGATTAGATTTGGAGTGTTAAATCTATAGTAATATAAAAAAAAAAGATTATTTTAATCCTAAAACTTCACTTAGTAGAATTATTTTCTCTCTGGGCCTCAATAGACGCATGCTATATAACTATGTGAGTTATTTTAATCTATTCAAATATATAGAAGTAGATTCAGGCACATAATCCATCTAAATATAAATTATTTTCCCTGTGCCATGATCTCTCTTTCATTCAGGGTGCAGTACCCGGTGACTGTTTATTTACTCATATATCATTTGTTCTTTCTATCTCATCATTTATCTACATATCTGTTAAAGCATAAGCAACACATGCTAATTATTAACAGATAAGTGTTTTTTTTCTAACGTTTCTTATTTGCAAGCCAAGCAAAGGTAAGTCCAATAGTCTGTCTTTCTTAGTTTGTTCCTCGATAACTTTAGTTAAGCTGAGAACTTTCAGACCCCACCCTTCTGTGTGTGTGTGTGTGTGTGTGTGTGTAGTAGACTCTGTCATTGTTTTCAATCTATGTGGGTATAGCACAGCAACTCTGATTTTAAAAACTAAACTATCACTCTACTTGCACATATGATTCAATTATAGTTTTTATTTTAACTGAATTTGCTTCAAGCAAGGCAATAAAGCCACTAAGACCCAAGGATATTGATGAAGGCTTGTGCAGAACCAGAAACACTTTTTGGAAGAGCTGAATACAGAAGATTGGTGCACATAGTTTGCCACAAGGTCTCCAAAAGACTCTTCTCGGGTTTTGAATTCAGAATTGTCTTTCTCCTAGACTGATTACCAACCAAGGCTCTAGAATCCAGTCTGTTCAGCTATTTACTCTTAACTGGAGGGAGCAAGATGGATTCATACCTTTTGTCCAGGCTTTTGCAAGTAAATGTAATGAATTCAACTGGAATTTAAGTTTACCTTTTCAATTCCTAAATCCAAGCTGCTATACGTTACTTTCCTGCATGTATTAAATTCACTAAATTCAAATACAGGGTGGAAAGCCAAACCTTTGTAAGAGTTATTTAACTAAAAAGAGGAAGGAAGGCTTTGGAATTTGAAATGGCCCCCACAAAGTCTTGATCTCAAAACTATTTTATCTTTTATGAGGCATATTGACAGAAAATAAGCAATTTAATTAAAGTAATTTTATTTGATTTACTCAACAAATGCTTTAACAAGAAAAAATACTTGTTAGAAAATAAATTTAATATTTAGTATAATAGCCTTTTGCTTTGATCACAGCCTTCATTCTGTCAGGCATTGGCATCACAAGCTTCTAAATGTATCTAATGGTATCTCCTGCCAAGCAGCTTGTATTTGTTCTCAAAGTGTGTCTTGCAAAGTAACATTAAATTTTTTCAATTTTTTATCCAAAATATCCCATAGGTGTTCAATAGTTTCAAAATAACTTGTTTAATAGAAAATAAAAAATTAAATATAACTTCTTTTTAATACATTTCTTTTACACGTAGTTTTAAATAATCAATATTTATTAGCAATTTACTTGGCTTTTCATCCTGAATTTGAATTTCGGTGAGGTTTGTAGGAAAATCACCCCTGTCCTAATACTTTTGCACACTATCGGTAGTGTGCAGAAGTGTTAGGACAGGGGTGATTTTAAACTTTATTTTGATGCCTCATAAAAGATAAAATAGTTCTTGTCCTAATACTTTTGCACAGTACTGTATTTTGACTTTGTCAAAAAGCAAGTGTATGCTTCATATTGTCCTCACTGTAAGAGAAAGTACATGTTTAGGGCCTTTCGAATAATTCTTTCTTTCACATACTTCTTCAGTAGTAAATCATACTGTGCTCTTAAAGAACTTAATAAATTTTTAAAAATCAGTTTACCAGAAAATAAAGAACTTAATTGTATTTCTTTTTTTTCTTTCTGTACCTTACATTTCTTGTACGCCCCCAACTCTTAAATCTACTTCATTTTCTAATTTGCAAACAAATATTTCATACCATTATTCTTTAGATATTAAGATATAATTTTATGTAACTTTCCAGGCAATTATGTAAGAATTTTTTTTTATTGTGTGTGTCATGTTTTGGAGAGGGTGTAAAATTTGCTGTGCTCACCCAAAACGCATGAATTATAGTGATAATCAAATATCAAATCTTTAAACTTGTTTCTCAGAGTTCCTTTTCTTATAACTACAAATTATCTGACTAACAAAGGTATATGCATGTGTATTTGTGATTATAGGTAGGCTTATCGATAAGATATTCAATTTAATGCTATTCTACTTAGTTTTAAGATTAATGTTTTTTTAAGCTTACATACTTATGTAATTTCTTTGCTGCTGATGTTAATATTGTAACATGAGATCAATAGTAAAGTTAGAATATTTTCAGATGTGAGACTGTACGAAGAGAGAGGTAGAAATCAGGTTACAATGCAGCGGTTTTATATCATTTTTTGCGTAATCAGGTTTGCTCAATAACGTATGTTATTTGTATATTGTTTTTCTTCATAAGTGTTGTGGATCTGGGGTTAGATCCAATAAATACACAACGCAGAGTAATACGATAGAAAACGCAATATATTGACGAGAAATATGTACAGAGAAGGTTAGTAGAACGTCATACAATACGGTTAGTCGAATACAAGAGAAATGCGAGATAATATGAGATGTGAGACTTGGCAATGTTACCCCCAGGACTAGATTGCTGGGATACCCTAACACTGTTATGCTCTCTGTAGTCCACTAATGACTACTACTATATATAGTTTTAGGAAAAGTCCAAACAGGGAAGGTTCCACAACAATAAGGATGTTCTATTTTAAATAATTTTATTAAAAGAACTATTTTCGTACTTATAAAAAATGATGTTTTCTTTATTTAATTACTTATTTAAAGCCTATTTCATGATTATCAATTTTTCAAATTGAATGCACTTATATTTTTGAATTTCCAATATATATATATATATATATAGTAGAACCTAATGAGCCAGATGAACCTACCTCACTTTCTCCTAAACAGTTCATCAGGGAGAGCCAGCTTTCCCTGATGATCAGTTTAGGAGAAACCTAGGTAGGTTCATCTGGCTCATTAAGTTCTGTTAAGTCTGCTCTACCTTTGTATTGAGTGTTTTCTGTGAGATGGTTACTCATGTCAGGTTTTTTTCTTTGGGCTTTGTGCTGATTTCTGTCTGAACACTTTTGGCAGACTTTCATGTCCTAAGCTGTTTCTTTTTTGCTTTTTTAAAATCACTTTTTTCCTTTGTTTGAAAGTTTTCAAGGAAGGTTTTTGAGACGAGTATAACTATATATTCATGTTTACATATAAAACCTATATAACACAATTTTCAAATCATCATAATAACAATATCTGCTTTGAAATGTATCATAATGTCAACAAATGTAAACATGTTACGAAAATTAATGGAGATTAACTAAATGGTCTTTAAACAATCGACCATTTTGTTAATCTTTGTTAATTTCCGTAACATGTTTACATTTGCTGACATTACGATACATTTCAGAGCAGATATGGTTATTATGATGAATCAAAAATTGTGTTATATAGGATTGATTTGACTTCATTTAGACTGATCGTCATTCATGGTCGAGAGGTCGAAAACACACCAGATATCTATATCTATATAGTTAATAATGATGGTAATTATCAACTACCTGATGAGACATTGTTCTTTCAGTGTCAAAATGAAATGTACAATTTTGTAGTAGATGCTTTAAAGTATAATTTATAATAAATATTCATTGCCCTATTTTATATTGAGCACTGTTTTAAATTAATGTTTTGAACATTGTAACTATTTTCTTTGTTCCTTATTCATTTGAATATATATATATATATAACATATTACATTGCATTTGACTACATGGTTTTGTTGTCATTTCGCGCTATCCCGCGGTGTGACGTCATAAAACCGCATCGCAAACTTAAGAACTGCGTTTATTAGTTTTGGTAACTATTGCCATTGCCAAGTGGAGTTTTATGTCAACACAAAATAAAATTGTCGGTGATGGTGGATTTTATAATATTTCAGTTTGAACGACCTCTCTGAAGATGGCTCATGTGAGCTGAAAGCTTAGAAGAAAACTAATAAATAATTATCCAAATGTTGGAGAATTTTTGTCTTTATTTTCAACTGAAATTAAAGCAAAAATATGATGTTTAGAACGGCTCATGATTAAACATAATAGACATTCATTGTCTCTTATATTTAATAGCATATATTTAGAAAATTACTTGCTGCCTCGATATACTAAATATATATATATATATATATATATATATATATATATATGTAATTACAATAAAGCAGCACTAATTATTATAGACTAATGTCCAAAAAACCAATGCTAACCTATCAGTAAATTAAATCGTCAGTAACCCAACGGGGACTACCTCGTAGGTTAAATAAAGGGGAAGAAAAAAAGAAACAAACAAAGCACAAGAACAATGCGTCAAGTGCTTGTTTGAAAGAAAAAAAAAACCCCAAGAAGAAAACCTAAGCAGTAAAGTGCTCTATACAAAAGTACAAAAGTAGAGCATTTTAAGGTATGCTAAGATACATGGGATGTACGTTGTGGTGCAGTGGATATCAGCTTGGAACAAGAAATCGGGGAGCCGAGTTCGAATTCCAGTTGAATTCATTGCGTTCGCTTATGCGCAAATACCCTTGGGAAAGGTATTAATCCATCTCTTCCTTCCAGTTATGGGTTAAATAACAGGACAGATTGGGTTCTTTAGCCTTGGCTGGCAACCAATCTACCACAGAAAGCAATGGCAACCTACTGCGGGATAATCTTCTGCCCAGCCAGTCATGTCTTGAAAGAGACATGATTGCCCAAGTGTGTTTCACGTATGGCACTTAACTGACTGACTGAAGATACAACCAAAATGCCAAATACAGGTGGGAGATATCAGAATCAAGCAAGTACAAAAATTTAAGTACCTAGGAAGTGTTCTAACAGGAGATGGAAAGTGCAACACAGAGATCCGAAGGCGAATTGGCATGGCAAAGACGCGTTCCTGAAGATGAGCAAAATACTGACACACAGGAAAATCTCAATAGAAACAAAGAAAAGAGTGCTGGACTGCTACGTGATGTCAGTTCTTCAATACGGCAATGAATGCTGGACAATATCATCGAAAATGAGGACAAAACTGGAAGCGGCCGAAATGTGGTTCTACAGAAGGATGCTACGGATATCGTGGACTGAGCATGCAAGCAACGATGAGGTGTTGGAAAGAATGGCAACAAAAAGGAAATTGATACTGAGCATCAGGAAGAGACAACTGAAGTTCCTGGGACATGCAATGAGGAAGGAGAGCCTGGAGAACCTGATACTGACTGGTCAGATAGAAGGAAAGAGAGACAGAGGAAGGCAGCGGGTAACATATTTGCAGGGTCTGATCGGGTGGATGATGGAACGGGGGTTGCCAGGAGCAAACATACTAAGAGCCACCAGGGATAGGGAGATGTGGAAAGCCATGATTGCCTACGTCCTGAAGGGACAGGGCACATAGAAGAAGAAGATATATGTTTATTGTAGGTGTGTGTTGTGATGCAGTGTGTATCAACTCAGAATGAAAAATTGAAGACCTGAGTTCAAATTCCAGTTGAATTCTTTGCATTCATTTACATGCAAATATTCTTGAGATAGGTATTAATCTATCTCTTCTCCCTCCAGCTATGGGTTAAATAGCATGACAGATTAGGTTCTATAACTTTGCTTGACATCCAGTTTACCACAGAAAATAATGGCAACCTCCTATGGGAAAATCTTCTGTTCAGTCAGTCATGTTTCTTTCGAGACATGATTCTCCAAGTGTGTATCACATATGGAACTTAAATGAGTGATATATATATATATATATATATATATATATATATCCTCTTCTCATGTGCAACCAAAAACATATTGCATTCCAATAATGTAGCAAACAGAGATTAGGACACAGGCCGCGGTCTGATCAACCTGGGGCGATGGTATGATGTTTGTAAAGGACCGAAACAGTCAATGAACCAGGGTAACATCACTGATGAAGTGTCCTAACTGCATCTAAATGATGTATTTTTCAAATTCATAATATATATAACGTTAAGCAATGCAATAAATTAGAGATAGATAGATAGATAAAAAGACATTTACTTAGATAGATAGATATGAACAGACTCAGATCTTGTCACTTTTTTCTTTTTTCTTTTTTTTTTTCCAATTAGAGTAGATAGACTAAACTATCGCCCGGTTCACACTCCACCCACAACTATTGAACAGGTGAAAAGGCTCATCCCTTGTTCCCTGTTTAAGATGTGGTTTCCAGATTTCTCTTTTACGTAGCCCCCTGCACGTCAGTGGCGTTACTGCCTTGCTCGGGGTGATATGATTAAAATATATATATATATATATATATATATATATATATATATATATAATCATCGAAAGGACTTTTAAATCAAACATGTTTAAAAGAATATATGCTATTTGCATATATATATATATTTATATATATATGGCAGGGGCCTGATCAACCTTGGGTGGATCAACCTGGGGAAAAGGTATGATGTTTGAAAAGGACAGAAACCGTCAATGAATCAGGGTAACATCACTGATGATGTGTCCTAACTTCAGCTAAATGATGTATTTTTCAAATTCATAATATATATAACGTTAAGCAATGCAATAAATTAGAGATAGATAGATAGATAGATGTATTTTTCAAATACTTCAAATAATTACATAGTTATGAATTAATTGTACATTGCGACACGGAAATTTCTATGTTTCGAGATAGATTCTCTTCATCAGGCAATGTATGATGTTGGTTGTACAGATGATTTACATTTAAATAAAAAAACCTTTAGTTTGCTGTGTATGTATGTGGGAAGATATAAAATTTACATGTGTGTTTCTTTTAACTAATCGGAGCGAAGATTCATTTTGGAATTTGGCCCCAAAGAATACATATTTTTCTTTCTTTTTTTTCCCCTTCCCTTATCTTACTTTTCTCCTTTCTTCTTTTCCCCCCTAAAGAACAAAGAAAAGTAAGATAAGGAAAGAAAAAAAAAAATGATAAAGAGTTAGTATGTATTCTTTGGGGCCAAATTCCAAAATGAATCTTTGCTCTGATTATTTGAAAGAAACACACATGTAAATTTTATATCTTCCCCCATACATACACAGCAAACCGAAGGTTTTTGTTATTTAAATGTAAATCATCTGCATAACCAACATCAAACATTGCCTGATGAAGAGAATCTATCTCGAAACATAGAAATTTCTGTGTTGCAATGTACAATTAATTCATAACTATGTAATTATATTAAGCTCCATAATATTTATTATATTGAGCACTGTTCATAATAAAATAAATACCAGGGCATTCAGAATAGTAAAACCTTGAGTCCTCTTGACCTGGAATTATATATATATATATATATATATATATATATATGCACACACACATGGTGCAATTCAAAAGTTTGTATAATTTGGACATATTGGCCAATTTCTTCATCCATATGCCAAGTAATTTACATATTTTGCTGAATATTTTGAATAATTTTTTAAAATCAGTTTGCTATAAAATAAAAAGCATAATTTTCTTTATTTTTCTCTCTTTGTGCTTTATGCTTATTAACCCCATTCCCTCTCTCTCTCTCTCTCTCTCTCTCTATATATATATATATATATATATATAGATATATAATGATACATATATGTATGTATGTATATGGAAATTAACTAAGATTAACGAAACTTGATTATAAACAACCGACAATTTGAAATAATTTGTTTGAACATTATTTTTTTTATCAATACTCGTATTTAAATAGATATTCTGTTTTTTTAATTAAACAGTATTATATATTTATATCTACTGGCCAGATTAATTATGATAAATTGTTGGGAAATTAAGAATTGTATAGTAAGTATAGTGAGAAATCGGGGAACCGAGTTCAAATTCCAGTTGAATTCCTCGCATTCACTTATGCGCAAATACCCTTGGGAAAGGTATTAATCCGTCTCTTCCTTCTAGTTATGGGCTAAATAACAGGACAGATTGGGTTCTATAGCCTTGGCTGGCAACCAGTCTACTGCAGAAAGCAATGGCAACCTACTGCGGGATAATCTTCTGCCCAGTCAGTCATGTCTCTTTGGAGACATGATCGCCCAAAGCGTGTATCGCGCATGGTACTTAACTGACTGATAGTAAGACCTTAATCAGTAGAGAAATTTCTCGCTGACAGTCACTTGAAAGAACCCTCACCACCTTTTATTAACTTGGCCGGTAATAATCTTTATGAGGGTGACTTGTTGCGTCTTCTCAAGCTTATATTCTCAGCTCATATGAAGTGGAAAGATTATATTGAATCGTATCTGTGCTAGACAGTTTTTCTCTCCTGAATCTATCTTACATATTTATAAGTCTACCATTAGACTTTGAATATTGCTACCACAAGTCTCTATTAGAGTAAAAATGTGATAAAAGTGTTTTCTTCATTTTGTCATATATATATATATGTATATATATATATATATATATAAGAGGCAAAGCAGAAAATATTTAGATGCTGTGTTTCACCAATGTGATATGTGTTAAGTTCAGATTCTTTAAGTTAGAATTTGAGTTTGAGTTTTGTTTAATGGCATATCAACACCTCTGTGGGTTATTTAATGCCAAAAAGGTGGGGATTTAAGGTATTTTTTAATGTTCGGTTATAGGACTTTAGTGATTTTTTGTACGACAAATGATCACTGATTGCTCTTTTAGGGAAACCAAGATTGAGTTTGAGTTTTGTTTAACAGCATATCAACACCTCTGTGGGTTATTTAATACCAAAAAGGTTAGGTTTTAAAGTTTTTTTTAAGGTATTTTTTTAAAGTTTGCTTATAGTGTGAAGGTTGATTTAGTCAGATTTTGATGAAATTTTTTAATTTCAGAAACTGAAGATGTCTTGTAGTTTTGTATTAAAAAATGTATTGCTGGTAATAATTTTTTTTTCCTTCAAAAATGTATTATGGCAATAATTTTTTATGTGTTATGGTAATAATTTTTCTTCAAAAATGTACATTTTTCTATAAAAATTTATTTTAATGCTTTAATAATGCCAGTTTGGGGGCTAACTATTTGCCCATAGCTGGGATCTTAACAGGTGCTACAACTCCAGGTCAGGGTGAACCTGGGAACAACAACAATTAAGAGGTGGTTCCATGCTCCTCACAACTTCCCAATCAGAGGCCTTGCTGCCGGATGCAATTTACAGTCCTACCCAGGACCTCTTTTAAATTAGAATGAAAGACAAAACTGCATCAAGAGCTTAGGAAATTATCATTGTTATACATTGAAAATAGTTAAGTGAATAAAATTAAATCTAAACTTATTTCTAAATGGTACTTTGTCTGTGTGTGTGTGTGTGTCCATTACCTATAGACTCAGAAACAGCTGAACCGATTTTCTGAAAAATTTACACAGTTGTAATATAAGCATCTGCGAGTGTTCTTAGCTAGGTTTTGTGTCGAGGTACCCCCGATAAATATCGAAAATCGATAATTGAAAAAATCGAGTTATAGAAGGAGTGGTCCGATTTTAATTAAATTTTATACACTCATAGGCAAAGACGTAAGAAATGATATTCGGAAGTTTCAAGGTGGCAGTTTTTACAATAGTGCAGAAAATTGATAATATATATATATAAAAGGCAAGAAGTTTGTGTGTGTCTGTTTATCTGCCTGTATGTCTGTATTTTTCCAGCCCTTTTATTTTAGTTTTTGCTTCGCATTTGGCTCTAAGTAGGTATAATTGTAGTTCTTAGTCTCAGCCATGATGCCATTTACTCAGAGGACTTATTTAGCCTTCAAAATTCAGTTTACAATGAAAAAACTTATTTGATATCAATTCCAGGAAATCAAAATTTGACTTACATCCATTCATTTATCTTTCAGTCTACGGTTTCGCTTTAACTGGAAACAACTATTGCTTTTTTGTCTTTTGTGCTAACGTCCTAAGAGTCTGAACTCCAGGACCATGGATTAGTTTTAAAGCTTTCATTACACCCGAGCAACGCCAGGCTATACTGCTAGTAATAAATAATAGTAACAAATGTAATAAAAATGAAATCAACATTCTTTAACCAGTGTTCTGGAAAACAGAAATTGTAAACATCTACAGAACCGAATTTATCATCAGGAATTGGATTGATTAATTTTTTTTTCTATTGTACATATACATGTTTGTTGATCTTGTTTAGTTGTGTATCAACCACTATAGATTATTTAATGCCAAAATTTAAATATTTTTTAGTGGATGAGGGTCTGCTTGAGTTCTCTTCATCAATAAGGCTACAATCATGGACTTCAAACTTAATGAACCCCTTCTGTACAATTCTGTCAGCTAAAGCACCTTCACTGCATCCAGCATGCATCTATTTTGTTGCTTGTGAAGCATTTTTGCCTTTATGGTAATAAAAAAAGCATCAGGTGTTTAAAATGCACCGTATAATCTTCCATTTTCCTTGGGATACAAAATTTAAATGAATTAAGTAATTTTAACCTTTCTTTCTCAAGTGATAGTTTGAAGTGTGCTCTAATCAGAAATATAAGCATATTTGTCGATAAATTCTGTGCGCTCTAATATGTTGGAACATAAACAACTAAAAATTGGCATGATCTTTTCAGACAGCTCAATATATTTAGCCAGAATATCTTCATCGAATATTTCATTGAATAATAAAGACATATTAGGTTTGTTTTTAAAATAATCATTTTTAGTTTTCTAATCAGTTTCTGGATATTAAGATGAAATTCATCAAATCATAGCTTTTCCTACCCAAGTACTCTCAATCTCTTAAGAGATAATTCTCAAGTGGAAAATAACAAAGACAAACTTGTTGTAACTTGGATCATTGTGATGATTATTTTTTTAAACTTCCTTGAATGTACACTTTTATAATTATTTTAGATTTTAAATTTATCCATTGCAACCATTGAATTTTTTGCAAAACAAACATCCTGATACAATGAAGCTAACCAGAAATGCAGAAATGGTAGAAATGCAAAATGACATTAAATGTTTGTTAAATGCATTTCACGACATTGTTACTACATTCATAATGAATTTTGTTGAGTCTTGGTTGCTTGCATTTGATATAGAGGACTTCAAGAATTTGAGGATTTTGTTTATTATTTTTGTGGTACTGTATATTGGTGTTGTCAACAAGTATTTTCCTGCATTGTGAAGATGGACAGGAATGTGTTTTTAAATATTGTGTAATAGCACTTGTAACTGGCAAATGAAGTGTAAAATGTTTTGATAATATTTTGGTCATCAAACCAAAATATGTACTTAAATTTTTGTCAGAGATACAATCTTCCAAAGGACATCTAAACTGATATACATGTTAAAATCAAGAAACTGATTAGAGAACTAGAAAGGTTTATAGAATAAATAGGCATGTCAAAATTATGAATTGTAATGTGTGTGTGTGTGTGTGTGTAATTACACTCACATGCACAGGTACAGATAAAGTGCTGGTCCAATGTTGTATAAACATTAGGATTTCTCTAACAGAAAAAAAAGTTAATTGAAAAGGATGTTCAGAAAATGAATAAACCAGAAGACATTTTTGGTTTCTTTTTGTGAAATACAAATTTTGTTATCTACAGTTCATATATTTAGGCAGCAAATGTTCTTTAAGACAAAAATTATTAAAGACAACAGACATTTTGTGTTTATTACTTTTATTGATCAACTTTTCAAAATTATGAATAAGCCTTCCCTGATAAGAAGAAAATTCTGTGAGAAATTGTCCATCAATTTTTTTTTTGTTTCTATCATTTTTAAGACCTCATCATTGCTCACATGCTCGATCCATGATATTCGCAGCATCCTTCTGTAGAACCACATCTCAGTTGCTTCAAGTTTTTCCTTCATATTTGATGATATTGTCCAGCATTCACTGCCATATTGAAGAACTGACATCACATAGCAATCCAGTACTCTCTTCTTTGTTTCTAGCAAAATTTTCCTGTCTCTTAATACTTTACTCAACTTCTGGAATGCTTTCTTTGCCATGCCAATTTGCCTTCGGATCTCTGTGTTACACTTCCCAGGTATTTAAATTTTGTATCTGCTCAACCTGTATTTGGCATATTGGGCTGCCCTTTTTACTGATGACCATGCATTCGGTTTTCTTGCAGTTTATTTCTAGTCCTTTCTTGTCACTCTCTTAAGCTACCTTCTGTAGGAGGTCTTGTAGTTTACTTTCTGTGTCTGCTATCAGCACTGTATCATCTGCGTCCCTTAGGTTGTTTAAATTGTGGCCTCCGATGACAAATCCAGGCATAACTTCTAGGGTCCTCAAAATATTCTTCCTGTACAAGTTGAACAGATCCGGTGAAAAGACACATCCTTGTCTTACGCAGCTTTCTATTTTTGCATATCTGCTGAATTCATTACCTGTCCGTATAGAAGCGGTTTACTGCCAGTAAGTTTGTACTTTTTTATAATTTGATGAATGTATTTACTTAGAGATGTAAAAGTTTATAAAATTGACCAGATGATTGGTTGGTTGGTTGTTTTGTTTTTATGGCATATCAACTACAGCAGGTCATTTATTGCCAACTAAATTTTATTTATTGCTGGTAATACCTTTTTCTTTCAACAATTTAATTTTGTGTCTAGTAATACTTTTTTCTTTTCGAGTATCAAAATTCATTGGGATTTTGTTTTTAAGGGCACGGTACCCAAGTCCTACCCTGTTATTTAATCCATAACTGGAGGGAAGGGATGGATTAATACCTTTCCTAAGGGTACCAGTGCTTAAGTGAATGCAGGGTATTCAACTGGAATTCGAACTTGGCTCACCAATTTTTCTTTCCGAGTCAATATCTACTGCACCACAGTGCGCATCCGTCACTAAACGCTTACAGCACCTGGTATTCCAAAGCGGTCACCCATCTATGTATTGACCAAGCTCAACATTGCTTAACTTTGGTGATCGAGCGAGAATCAGTGTATTCAACGTGATAGGTCGTAATCCTGACCAGATGAATAGAATAGACAACACCCTTTTGCAGTGAAACCAATAAAGTGTAACTGCAATTTCTACTCTAACAGCTTTTTTTTTTCACGCACATCCCACCTGTGGAATTCTTTTCTATATACTTGCTTCCCTGACAGCTACAATCTCCAGGAATTTAAATGTAAGGTCAATAGACATCCCCTATCACACTAACTCGTATCCATTCTCACAAGCTGTTTTTTCATCTACTCCACCCACATCCTCGGTATCCTCAACCGTCTATTACCCTCCCCCTCCTGACATTTCCTTTAATTAATCCCTCTTTTTCATCACTTTCCTCCATGTAACCCCCTGCACAACAGTGGCAGTAGAATGCCTTGCTTGGGGTGAGATGATTAAAAAAAATAAATAAAAAAATAAAGAAGTTATTTTGAAAAGAACTAAGTTCTCTACCAGCTGAGCTTCAGCATTGTCTGTTTTACTTGCCTGTTTTTTTTCCGATCATGTCTGATGCTATTTTTTATCACACAAAACTCTTTTCTTTGGTTAATAATTCATATGCAAAAATATTTCTTTCTGAAAGCTAGGCTATGCTGATCGCTGTACATTAATATTTGCCAGAACAGTAAATTAAGATAACACAGTTTCTCATGGTTATCTGTCTTGGGGGGATAAATTAAAACCTGCAATTCCCAGAGGAATGAATATACTGGCTGTCCACTTTATACAAAAGCTGGCTGAATATTAGAAATAACATTGTCAGCATTTGCGTCATTGACCAAGTGGATAAAAATGATAGACAAGAGGGGAGAGAAAGAATGTTCAACTTAGATAAAGAGAAAAATGAAGAGTACAAAGGAGAGTTTATCAGAATGTTCCAGAAAAGAAAGTCAGGAAAAGAGTAGAGAGAATGATAGAGAATAAAAGAAAGAGACAGAGAAAGAGAGAGACAGACAGAGAGAGTATGTGTACAAGGATGAAAAGAGAAAGAAAAGCAAAAAAAAAGTAAATGCAAAGTAATCTTTGTGTGAATTTTCATTTTATTTGGCTTACTATTCGAACTCAACAAATTGGGGAGCCGAGTTCAAATTCCAGTTCAATTCCTTGCATTCACTTACGCACAAATACTCTTGGGAGAGGTATTAATCCATCTCTTCCCTCCAGGTATGGGTTAAAGAACAGGACAGATTGGGTTCTATAGCCTTGGCTGGCAACCAGTCTACCACAGAAAGCAATGGCATCCTACTGTGGGAAAATCTTCTGCCCAGTCAGTCATGTGTCTTTTGAGACGTGATCGCCCAAGCATGTATCATATATTGCATTTAGCTGACTGATCAGTCAGTTAACTGCAATATGCGATACATGCTTGGGGGATCATGTCTTGAAAGAGACATGACTGACTAGGCAGAAGGTTATCTTGAAGTAGGTTACCATTGCTTACTGTGGTAGACTCGTTGCCAATCTGTCTTGTTATTTGACTCATAGATACAGGGGGAATAAATGCATGATATTATTAAGTACTAATTAGTGGGGGATCAGTTTATTACTTCATAACAATAGAAAACCGATTCCCCAATTTATGTTCAGTAGAAGCCTTAATCATCTCTCCAACTGTTATATTCAGTCAGTCAGTTAAGTTCCATACATGATGCACACTTTGGGTAATCATGTCTCGAATAATTGAAGGGAAGAGATCGATTAATTCCTTTCCAAAGATGACCTACAATCCATTGGTCATAATTGGAAAGCAATTAAGAGAAAATTAGTTTTCTTACCCAGCATTATCAATATAGATGAGTAAGTTTTTCTTTCCAATTGTTTTTTATCAATGTTTTATTTCTTCTTTCTCCCCCTCTTCTATTTGCTATATCTCTTCATGATGTGTAAAGTTGTGGCTCTCCACAATTTCCTATCCTTTGAATGAGATACTAGATTCGCAACTAGATCCCACCCTTTTACAGTGAAATCAATAAAATGCAGCCGTAACTTCTACTCCAACAGTTTCTTTCCTCGCACTTCCCGACTGTGGAATTCTCTTCCAAACGATTGCTTCCCCGACGGCTACAATCTCCAGGAGTTTAAATGTAAGGTCAATAGACACCTCCTAATACACTAACCTGCTCCCATTCTATCAAACACTCTTCCCATCTGCCCGACACTCATCCTCGCTATCCTTACTCATCTATCACCTTTCTCCTGACATTCCCTATGTCTATCCACTCCTTCTCTTTACCTTCCCCTATGTAGCCCCATGCGCAATAGTGGCAGTGGAATGCCTTGCTTGGGGTGAGATGATTAAAAAAAAAAAAATCAAGAGTCTCAACTAAAAAAAAGAGCTTTTTTTTTTTTTTTTTTTTTGGTGCCAGAAAGTTCCTCCTTTTTCGCGCATCTGCAGATCATCCTACCTGTCAGAGGTCTTCTGGGAGATGATTGTTCTTTTTTTAGTGTTTATTTTATTTTGTGTTTTTATTTAATTCCCAGTTAGCAACAGACCAGCTGCAGATTCCTTAACAAAGAAAGGAGCTTCTTCATTAAACATTCTTACATATATGTCTGAACCAAAAAGTTTTTGCTACAACCAAAATAAAAATGCCAAGAGTTACTAACTTCCAAATGTCATAAAGAAACTAAAATGTGGTTAAGTTATTTAAGTGAGTTATAACCATTGACTGAAAGATATATTAAGTTGTCTGCCCTTAGTATAAAATGACATCTGACAGGAGCTTCTACTAACAGAGGTTATTTATTGCATTTACCAATCCGGTCTAGAATCTACAGCCTGTCAATTTGATAATTCAGTTTGTATGTGAAAGAGACTCTATGAGACTTTGTTCCTTCTTGTCAGTAGGACGTTGCACCAGTTGATCGTGTAATGGTGGGGAGGTGTTTGCAAAGGCCATGAGTGAAACTGGTGTCTCTCTTGACATACACAGATCGTGTAGCAGACTGTTTTCTTCTCTTTAAACTCACTATTTTTTCCTAAAGGTGGTGATTGGTTCAAGTTAATGCAATATCTGATTATGTGAGAGTGACAGAAAATTCTCCTCTTTCCTAAAGTCTTTTATTTCTCTTTCACTCTCAGTAACCATTTCTGTCTTAGTGGCATGGAATTCTTGCCAGATTCGATTTTGCACGTATATAAATCTTCCGTGCATTGGATATTGCTTCCATATCTGGTCTGGTACTCTTGCTATACGACTTGAGATTTTGAAAAAAAAACAAAGAAAGATTTGTAATGTTATCAGTCTCACCAGTGTTTGTAATCAAGTTCACTACAGGCAAGGTGTGGCACCTCGCTCCCCTGCCGGCTGGCAACCTCACAGCTTTCGGCCAATGAAATCTTTTTCTGCCCACTTGATGAGCAATGAGTGGAAGGCTGCTTTAGCTCGAAGAATGAGATTTTGCCAACTCACATTGGATTTTGATTTCTTTCGAGTTCCCACAGATTCTAGCTTACCAACAGGTCTGTCAAGGAACCTTGGCCTTGCGTAACCTTATCAAATAATTCTGACACTTGTTTTGTTTTCAGCTTATCAAAATGTCCATTTCAACCCCCCCCCCCCCAAGAAAAAAAAATTCATATTTCCCTTTTCTTTTCTTTCCAAGAAATAGTTAATTTTTATATTCCGTGGATTTTAGAAGTACATGATAGTAAAAATAGTTGATTTTTCTATTCCCCATATTTTACAAGCATTTGATAGCATTAAAATTTTTTTTTTTCTTAAGCTCACATCATGTATTGCAATAAAACATTAATAATATTGCCAATATCAATTTCTCTCTCTGTTGTTTTTAAACCAACCAAGGGAAAGTATCCCTGTGGGAGATAGTGTCACAAAGGCACTAAAGCCACAAAAAGAAAAGGGGTTAGCAAATGTGAAAGAACAAGAAAACAGAAGCATTATTAAGGAGAGAGAACAGAAGAATAATCAGAAAAAAACAGTTGATAGCAATTGACATTGCAATTCAATCTTTGAAGATTAACATTTGCTGGAAAGCATGAATTTGGAAGAGAGTTCCGCAAGCAAGAAACGTGAGAAAAGAGACTGCTAGATGGGGTACTTATGAATGTATTTCATCAACTCAACTGTGTAAATTGATGAGATCTCAATGCTAGTATAATCAGTCAGTTAAAGGCCATACGTGATTCACGCTTGGGCGATCATGTCTCGAAAGAGACATGACTGACTGGGTAGAAGATTATTCCGCAGTAGGTTGCTATTACTTTCTGAGGTAGACTGGTTGCCAAGTAACTTAAATAACAAAACTTGTCTATATTATTCAACGAAACCTGTATTAATGAAAAAATGCTACCAAAATACGCACAATATATATATATGTTGTACTCATTATTGAACATATATTATTTTGCTATATATATATATATATATATATATATATATATATATGTGCGTGTGTGTGTGTATATATATATACATATATATATTTTTTTTTTTTTTTTTTTCATTTTTAAACAAGTTATTTCGCTACTTTGGTTTCTACCATGAATGGTGTCTTCAGGCGAGTTTTAATAGTTATTAAAAATTGCCTGAAGACACCACTCATGGTAGAGACCAAGGTAGCAAAATAACTCGTTTAAAAATGAAAAATATTCAAAATTTCTACATTATAATTGTATAGAACACTTTTTAATACAAATGTGTACTGGTCTAACCATATTAGGACCAAAAACTAAGTATTAAGCAATCAATATATATATTTATATTTATATATATGTATATTGTACTTATTTTACATGTATGATTTGTATATATATATATTTAAGAACTATCACATCACTTGGCAAGACACAAAAGTGTTGAAACAAAATAGCTACTTTTGTAGAGATATTGTAACATATCAATGTTATAATTTATGAATAAATATTATTAGCTCTACTTTCGTATTGAGCACTTTTTTAAAAATAGTGTTTCTTTGGAAAGGGAATATTATTCCAACAATACTTGGTATATATATATATATATATATATATAGAGAGAGAGAGAGAGAGAGATTTATTGTACTTAGTGTATATTTTTTGTGTGCCTATACAGATATTCATAAATAAATTTATTGTACATATCCAGTCCATTTGAGGTTATTATGCAGATTACATAAACCTTAGATGTGCGTTGTGGTGCAGTGGATATCAACTCGGAACAACAAATCGGTGATCTGAGTTCGAATTCTAGTTGAATTTCTTGTATTCACTTTTGCACAAATACCCTTGGGAAAGGTATTAATCTGTCTCTTCCCTCCAGTTATGGGTTAAATAACAGGACAGTTTGTGTTCTATAGCCTTGGCTGGCAACCAGTCTACCACATAGTGCAATGCCAATCTACTGCGAGATTATCTTCTGCCCAGTCAGTCAAGTCTCTTTCGAGACATGATCGCCCAAAGCGTGCATCACATATATCACTTAACTGACCGACCCAGAATGCATGAGAACCATCTTATGTGGAGATGCAGTTTCCTCTGAAGCTATAATGAGGCCATTCCAAAGATAATTTTATTGAAAACTTTTTTTTTTTGCTAAATAAAAGTATACAAATTTTACCAAAAATATGCTAAATTTTACTATTGATTATCTTTTTTTTCTGTTTTATATCAGAATTTTGTCTCATGTACCATATGTATATAATATATAATATAATATATACATATATAATTACAGTGAAAGTTGATATTTCATTGTTATAGGTCCATTCTAGGATTGGTTTATTGGATATTATCAGATATGTCTTTTGTTACATGAATAAATAGTCATGACAGGTGTGTATTATGGCATTTAAGAAATGTATACTGGGCCTAATTATTCTAAGAATAAAGTGCTTGGAAAAATTAGACATGAAATATATATATATCGAGGCAGCAGATAATTTTCTAAGCATATATTGTTAAATATAAGAGACAATGAATATCTATTATGTTTAATCATGAGCCATTCTAAACATCATATTTTGGCTTTAATTTCAGGTGAAAATAAAGACAAAAATTCTCCAACATATCACTGTTATCATTGCTGAGCAAACTTTTATCTCAACACAAGATATAATCATCTTTGATGGTGGATGTTTTTATGTTAACATCCCTGTAACCTCACTGAAGATGGCTCATGTGAGCTGAAAGGTTATAACCAACATAATAAAAAATTATTCAAATGATGGAGAATTTTTGTTTTTATTTTCATCTAAAATTAAAGCCAAAATATGATGTTTAGAAGGGCTCATGATTAAACATAATAGACATTGATTGTCTCTTATATTTTACAATATATGCTTAGAATATATATATATATATATATATATATATATATATATTTTAAATCAGAAACTTTAATCCAAGTGAAAAAAGCAGGAAGGTAAATTCCAAAAATTCGATCCTAATTAATATTAAAAATTTTATTTTAATATTAAAAAATGATACAGGAAGACAGCTCCATGTAATAAAATATTACAGAGCAAATATAAATTAAAAAAGGATTAATTCAAGGATGTTGGATGACCATTTCGATGTGAAAATCCCTACAGGGGATAACACATCACCTCAGCAACCGAAAAATCATTTCAGAAAGGATTTTTGGGTTGCTGAGGTGATGTGTTATCCCTGTGAGATTTTCACATCGAAATGGTCATTCAACATCATTGAATTAATCCTTTTTTAATTTATATATATATGACCTCATTATTGTAAAGATATAATGGATGTGGTGTATTTTTTTTATTGAAATAATACATATATATATATTCACATTCATATATTTTATATTCATATTTGTTAGTCTGGTTTTTCTGTTTTAAATATAATTGCGTTTGATATTGTGTAATATATACTTGAGATTTTTGATTTACAAACATCGTTTACATTCTGCGCAAGCATATATATAATTGTATGTATATATATTGGCATTTATGTTTGTGTATTTCTATCTTATTGCAGCATGTGTGTGTTTATATAAATTGTGTATTTGGGTAGCAATCTCTCTTTTATGCAGGTTTCATTAAAAATAACAGACAAGGTATCATGGTTAAAATAAGTTTTTTTTTCTGGAATGTTGTGCTGTTATTTTTCTTGTTCACTGTTGGGTTGAGTAATTTAAAAATTGTATATTTGGACAGTAGTCTGTATTTTATGCAGGTTTCATTAAAAATAACATTATCATTAAGCTCTTTTATGTAATTTTTCATGTGTTCCTATGATTTTTTCTTTTCAGAACTCAAATTAGATAAGAATTGTCCAAAGGTTTTGTACTTTCGAACGCTTTCAGTTATACTTTTAGCCATTATAAAGGATTAATTTTTTTTTACTTGTAATAAACATGTGTAAAGTCTATATATATATAGTGTCGTGTGTATGTTAAGTTCCAAACATGATAAACACATTGTTACAGTGATTATCATAATTGATGTCATTGAGTGTAGGATTTATTTTTTCCATTATTTTTAATCTTTTTTTGCATGTGGAAAATAATATGATGTATGTATTATTATTTTTATTTTTTTTTAATCATATCACACCGAGCAAGGTGGTAATGCCACTGATGTGCAGAGGGCTACATATGAGTAAAATGATTAAGTAGAAGAGAGTGAAGAGAAAGACGAACCGGTTAGAAAGAAGCAAGAGAGGGATGGGAATACAGGTTTGATGACAGTTGCAAAGGTGGAGAGAAAGGAAAGGATATACAGGGTGGTGTAGAAAGAACTAAAGTTAAGTGGTTAAGAGATGGGTATTGACATTGCATTTAAATTCCTGGAGGTAGTAGCCATCAGGAAAGCAAGAATATGGAAGCAATTTCCACAGGCAGGAAGTGCGAGAGAAGAATTTTCAGAAATAGAATTGTCGTCTGCATTTGGTTGATCTAACTGTGAATGGGTGAGACCCAGTTGCTAGTCTGGTTGCATGAGTAAACACTTGTTGCAGAAGCACCAGTGACTTAAGTTTGTTGGAGCAGAAGCCATCAAGTATTTCAGGGATAGGTCCTGGAAAATCTTGATGTGTGTTTAGATGAGGTCGGATGGAACTGTTGTGGGAAAGGTGCAAGGTCAATCTTCTCGTCACACTAAAATCCGCAGCACAACTTATCAGATTATTTATCAGATGATCCACTATATATATATATAAATTTAAATTGTGTTATTGTGGCAGCATTTTTTCATTCATACAGGTCTTGTTGAATAATATAGACAAGTTTTATCTATTTATTTTGTGTAGGATCCTTTCGTATAGTCTGATAAGCTTGATGGTGCTATCGTTAAAAGACGACAAGAAATCACAGTAATTTAACGATAGCACCATCAAGCTTATCAGACTATACGAAAGGATCCTACACAAAATAAATAGACAAAACTTGTCTATATTATTCAACAGAACCTGTATTAATATATATATATATATATATATATAGGCTATATATGCAGGCTACACTTTTAGTCATTATCAAGAATTAATTTTGTTTTACTTGTAACTACATATGTGTAAAATTTAAGTATATAGAGTCATGTGTATGTTATGTTCAGAACATGGTAAGCACATTGTTACCATGTTCATAATTGATATCATTTAGTGTAGGATTTCTTTTTTTATTAGGAATTAACCTCCATTATTTTTAATCTTTTTGCATGTGGAAAATATTATTATATATGTATTATCAACAAGTATTTCACGGATAGGTCCTGGAAAATCTTGATGTGTGTTAAAATGAGGTCAGATGGAACTGTTGTGGGAAAGGTGCAAGGTCAGTCTTCTCGTCACACTAAAATTCGCAGCACAACTAGGATTATTTATCAGATGATCCACTATATATGTATATATATATATATATATATAACAGTTTCATTGAAAATGACAGACAAGGTATTTATCATTAAGTTTCTTATATAATTTTTCATGTGTTCTCATAATCTTTTTTTTTTTTTGTAGAACTCAAATTATGTAGGAAATTTCCAAAAGTTTTGCATTTTTGAGTGCTACAGTTTTAGTCATTATCAAGAATGAATTTTGTTTTACTTGGAACTACATATGTGTAAAATTTATGTATATAGAGTCATGTGTATGTTATGTTCAGAACATGGTAAGCACATTGTTACCATGTTCATAATTGATATTATTAAGTGTAGGATTTCTATTTCTTTATTTGTAATGCCTCCATTATTTTTAAGAAAGAAGATTAAATATTTGACACCAACATTTCTTTTAGCCCTGGAACATTAACCATCAATTAAAGTTACATCACTACTAATTATAGGAATATCATACTCGATTTTGAAAATATCAAAAAATATTAAATATGAATCTTCATTGGAAATACTTTACATGCAGGCATTTCAAACTTTGTACATTAATAGGAACCTTTTTCATGTTTCGGAGCCAGCCCATATATATATGATATTATTTTTGATCGATACTCATATTTAAGTAGATATTCTGTTTTTAATTAAACAGTATTATATATTAATTTCTACTGGCCTGATTATTTACAATAAATTTTTATTACGAAAATGTGTGTCATTTGGCAGGATTTGAACCTGCAACCCCTATCCACATAGGGGAAGCTACCATTTGATCTGGTAACATCCTAGACTGCCATTTGATCTGGCAACGTCTTAGAATACTGTCGAATGGCACACATTTTTGTAATAAAAATTTATCGTAAATAATCAGGCCAGTTGAAATAAATATATAATACTGTTTAATTAAAAATAGAATATCTACTTAAATATGAGTATCGATCAAAAATAATACCACTTCAAATTGTCGGTTGTTTATAACCAAGTTTCGTTAATCTTCGTTAATTTCTGTGATATATATATATATTTTTTTTTTATTTTATTAAATTACTTTAATCTGAAATGAAAAAGTAGGAAGGTAAATTCCAAGAACCTGATCCTAATTAATATTAAAAATTTTAATATTACAAAATGATACAGGAGGAGAGCTCAATATAATTAAAATTACAGAGCTAATATAAATTAAAATAAATTTTCAAAATTTTTTATATCTCACCCCTTCCCTTTCTGTTCTGTTTTGTTTAACCCAATTCTCAATTTAACGGACTCCTATTCCTTAACTCTTTTCATCTATTAAGCTAGACATGCCAAATTTCCATCTCTTCACTTACAACTCTATCAAAATGTAAAAACTGAAAATAGACTGATTTTCAAAAAATTTTTTTGTGACGTAAATTTCTCAAATCTTAACCATTATTTATTTTTTATTTTTTTATTTCTTTATCTTTTTTTATTTTTTATTCTTTTATTTTTTATTTCTCCTTTTTAATCTTATTTTTCTTCATTTTGATATTTATAGCTGAGGATACGTGAGATCTCTCTTCGGGATTTCATGTTGAAATGTTCATTCAATATTTTTGAATTTTGAAAATTTATTTTAATTTATATATATATATATATATATATATATATATATATATATATATATAACATCATACTTAGTATCATTTATATGGTGTTGCATTGATTACTGTTGCCATATTTGTTTGGGTTCTCCTGTGATTTATATCGAGGTTCTCGACAAAATCCAAAGGAGGATCTTGACTTACCAGCTCGGCTTCTGTCACTTTTTCACCGACAAGATGTGTCTTCCCTCTGTTTTTTCTACAAATATTTTCATGGCTTTTGCTCTGATAAGCTTCTTTCCCTGGTGCTCTGACCCCATGAATTTACTTGTCCTACTAGATCTAGATCCCACACATTTACTGTCAAAATAGTCAAAAGTAACTGCTACTTCTATTCTAACAGTTTCTTTGCTCACGCTTCCTGTCTGTGAAACTCCCTTCTGTGTACTTGCTTCCCTGATAGCTACAATCTCCAAAAGTTTAAATGCAATGTCAATTGCCATTTTCTATCTCCCTTGATCCCATCCATCTCTTATCATTTATTTGGCATCCACTGTAACCTGTTTTTTTCTCTCACCATAACCCCCTGTGCACCAGTGTCAGTCCTGCCTTGCTTGGGTTGAAATGATTTTAAAAAAAATGTGCATAATATGAACATGTAAACACATAAAGAAGCTTAATGCATAACAAAAATGCCATAAAGCTTTTCTGAGTAATTCTTTTTTTTTTTCATAGAAAGACAGAATTACTATTATGGTATTTCTTTTGCAAATTTCATAAAAGAAGATTAATATATATATATATATATATATATATATATATATAGTTTAGAACATATACAAATTTTTATCCACTACAAAGTGTACATTTTGTTTCGACATTGAGTGGATAAATATTTGTACATGTTTTAAACTATAATTTATAATAAATATTCACAGCTCTATATTTTATATATCGAGCATTGTTTTAAATGAATGTTTTGGACATTGTAAATTTTTCTTCGTTCCTTATTCACTCAGGTATATATATATATATATATATATATATATATATATTTCTCTCTTATCACACTCATGAAGAAAGAGACAATAGTGAGGCAGCATTGGCTCAGTTCATTCTCTTTATTACCAGTCATTAAAGTTCTTGCCACATATTTGCTCTTTAAAAGTGCTTTCATATTTCAATTTTTGCAGTAATTGTGTGGTGAAGAATATATATGTATCCTCTCTATTATAATAAAGACTGTTGTGTATTAATATGTCTGTATATATATATATATATATATATATATTATAAATTATATTTTAGAACATGTACATAATTTTTGTTCTTTTTTTTATATATATCCACTACAAATAGTACATTTGTTTCGACATTGAAACTTGAATGTCTCATCAGGTGGTATGGATAGGAATGGAAAGCCTCTTTTCTTATATTTGGTCAGTTGTGTTTGGGGTGTTGGTGGGGATTAGGGATAAGGGAACAAGTCATGTCGAAAGTGGTGTGGGTAGTTAATGAGAGTCTTTGAGTTCTAGACAGATTTAACATTAGCAGTTAGAATGTAAGTTTTTATTATCTTGTGGCTAGACTATATCCTTTGGATTTCTTAGAAGAGCCGGTAAGTGGTGGGATGCTTATTTTGTACAGAATATTTTTGTATTTAAGCAGAGTTTTAAATTAATGTTTTGGACATTGTAAAAATTCTTTCTTCGTTCTGTATTCACTCGGATATATATATATATATATATAAATGGTTGTTATAATAGTTTATAAAAGCATAGAACCACTACACAAAAATTTTCGCGTTTCGGAGCTACATTAGCTTCTCATGTGGTGATAAGTTGAAATGAAAAATAAATGGGGAAAATGATTTATTTTTGGTTATATGATATGTAAGTGAATGTGGGATGGGAGTTTAGTACGATTTAGCCCGGCAATTTTTAGCCATAGTGATACAGTCTTGGGTTAGGAGAGGGATGCGGAGTAGCTTAGTTTTGGACAGGTCACTTTTTAGTTTTGTCTGGGTAATTCTTATATTTGGATGTAAGGTTTTTTTAAGAAAGGGTAAAAACGTAGCTCCGAAACACAAAAATTTTTGTGTAGTGTTACTATGCTTTTATAAACCATTCTAACAACTATTACAATATAAAGCTCTACATTGTATTGAGCACTTTTTATAAAAGTAAATGCATGAACAGTGGGTTTAAAACCTACGTGTTCCATAACTTTCTTACAATATATATATATATATATATATATATATAAGACTTAGAATGGTTTCTCTTGTAATGTTTCGGCATTTTAAATCAAAGCACAAGAATTAACCAGTGGTATCCAGTAGATTGGCACACATTATCTGTGGGTTCAAGTGTAAAGCAATGCCAGGATTAGTTGTAAAAAAATTTTTTTGAATCATCTTAGATGACACCAACGAGAAAATCGTAATCCATAAAACTCTTTATATCAAAGACAAAGTAGTCATGCTTGTCCATGAGTGGACTTACACCAAATATATATATATATATATATATATATATATATCACTCTAATTAAATTTGTTTCTTTATTTGAAATTAATTTAATTTACATTGCAACATGGAAATTTCTATGTTTAAAGATTTTACTTCGTTATCAGGCAATGTTGAAGAATTGTTGTGAAAATGATTTCCCGGGTAACTTGGTATTCTAAACCTGTTGGTTCTCTTCAACTGGATATATATATATAATATTAACTATAGTAATTACAATACCAAAAGTAACAGAACTAACTCTGCCAAAACTAGTCCTAATTAAGCTATAAATTAAATTGTCTTGAACGACCCACTGAGGACAAACTCGGAGGGAAAAGAGGGGGAAGTAAAAAAAGAAACAAACGAAGTACATGAACAAAAAGTCAAGTACCTGTAAGAAAGAAAAAAAAACCAAGACAAAAACCCTAATACTAAAGTGCTCAATACAAACATAGAGCAACAAAGACAGAAAATCTAAGCCTGAGCCAACAAACCTACCTTGACGAGCCGTAGGGTGAAACCTAGGTAGGTTTGTTGGCTCAGGTATATATATATATATATATATATATATATATATATATATATACACATTTTCTTCCTATCATATTCAGGGGTTTGGATTATTTTTTTTTCTTTCTTATGTTATAACGTTAGATACTCAATAATAGGTACATTGAGATATATGTTGCCATCATTTTAGACAGCATATCAATATCAGCATTTTGCCATAATTTTTGACAGCTTGGGCCCACTCATATTAATATATAACTCTGTTGGAAAAGAATATTAATGTATAAATATATATTATTATATAAACATATTAATATCTGTTTATCATTAGGAGATATAAAACTTATTTTTATTTGTTTTGTTCAAATCTCATATGTCAGAAAAAATGTTTCTGTCATAGAGGATTGATTATTCAGAAACAAGACTCTTTCTCTGACCAAATGCTTTTTGCCCTGTTACTATTAATGGTATATGGGTCTTGTTGCATGCTGAACACTCAAGAATCTATTCATACCATGTAAATGATCATAATACCCAGGAGAGAAATACTATACTCGTAGCAGGAGGGGAAAACATTCCTGAATCTCAACAGAAAAGAACACCAAACAACCTGACCTCCCACATTCTGCCATAATATTTCTTTTTTTTCCTTCGTTATATTTTTTTAAAAATTTGAACATAAATTCATCATATTTTTCATTATGTTATTATTTTCACATGATAAATCAACATTTTTTCTTCAGCTGTGTTTAGACGAATGTGTTTGAATGAATATAAAATATATATTTTGGATTTTCAATTAATATTTCATGAAGCCTTTAAAAGTGATCATTGTAGTATTGAATTAATATTATCAGTGTATTGTTGAGTAATGAATATCAGCTCAGGATTTGTTGCATTCACTTACGCACAAATGCCCTTGGGAATGGGTATCCATCTCTTCTCCCTCCAGCTATAGGTTGAATAGCAGGACAGATTGGGTTCTATAGCCTTGGATGGCAATCAGTCTACAGTAGATAGAAATGGCAACCTACTGTGGAAAAATCTTATGCCTAGTCAGTCATGGATTGAAAGAGACATGATCATCTAAGCATGTAACATGTATAACATTTAACTGACTTGAAGTTTTTTTAGATTTTAGATGAAGATGAAGGGAAAGAAATGGTAATATCACAGGAACTTCTTGAATATACTCAAAAATGCCTGCACAGTAACTTAATCTCTTATATATATATATATATATATATATATATATACGTGTGTGTGTATATATATATATATATATATATATATATAGGATGGCCCAAAAGTAGGCAGACATTTAATGATAACATTTATTGATAACATTTATTTTGAGATTACATCTACAATTATATTTGCTAATACAATTATTACGTTGACGGTTAAATATATATACAGGGTGGTCCAAAAGTAGGTGGACAGTAGATGATAACATTTATTTTGAGATTACATCTACAATTATATTTGCTAATACAATTATTACGTTGATAATTAAATTCTTACTGTGTACAATGATGCAAAAGTGCTTAGATTTTATTAATACAGATTCTTAAACTGTTGTCTATTTTATTTTGCTCAGCTACTGTCCACCTATATATATATATATATATTGTACAATGAGTACTGATAGGAATAAAAGTGCTCAATGTAAAATAACAGAGCTAAAATTTAAACACGTGGCAACAAATATCCATTTTTATCACTGTTTTTATATATATATATATATATATATATTATGTTAGCTCTACCACTGATATTGAGTGCTTTCAAATAAGCACAACACATATAATATATAAATAATATAATATATATAACAAATTGCACACACACGCACACACACACACACACATATATATATATATATATATATATATATATACTATTGTCATCCGCAGACAGATCTGTTTCACTGTATCACAGCTCATCAGTACGGTTAGACTCCGATTGCTTTTTCACCCAGGATTGAAACCTGACCAAATTGGTGTCAGTCGGCGATTCTTCCTCTGGGCTACAAGCGTTCGGTGGAAGAAGGCATACTTTTTAGCGCGTATATCATTATACACGCCCAACAGCCAGAGTGCTCTAATTCATTATTGAATGAGTGATGCGTATATGCCGGAGTAACTACTGTTTTCAAAATCTCCCATTCTTCCAGAGTGCTCAATCAGGGTGTGAGAGCGTAAATACTATAGTCATGGTAACAAAAAATAACTGCAAAACTGTGTTGCTAAAATTTACTGTAAATTTTTTTCTTATTCTCCAATTATAACAGTTGACAATTTGCTTAGCGTTCATTAGAACATGAAACTTATCCAAAATGGAATTTTTTTATATTTTGTAATGTCATGGTCATGTATGTGTTAAAGCATGAAAAAACTGTTCTTTTTACAAACATTTTAGAACATTACTACAGTATTCATAGCTGATTCTATTAATTGACGGCTTCAATTATAATATGTGAAAGATTATTTGTGAGTATGAACAAATTTTATTAAAACTAGGCCAACACAATATTTGCAAGTTGTTTAATCTGATATATAATGCTGGATGACCTCCTCACAGATATGGTTCTACAGAAGGATGCTGAGAATACCATTGACCAAACATGTGAGCAATGACAAAAAGACTTATATTTAACATGAGTAAGAGAAGTTTGAAGTTTCTAGAGCACATAATGAGGAAAGACGGTTTGGAAAGATTAATACTCTCAGTACAGATTGAAGGCAAGATGTGTAGAGGAAAACAATGTATAGCCTACCTAGTGAGCTTGAGTAAATAGATGGTGGAGCAAAGTTTAGGAGAGTTAAGAAAAAGACAATATTTGTTAAGAGCTACGAAGGTCAGGAAATTGTGGAGAGCCATGAACATCAAGGTCCTGAAATTGGGGAGCCAAGTTCAAATTTCAGTTGAATTCCCTGCATTCACTTACACACAAATACCCTTAAGAAAGTTATGAATCTGTCTCTTCCCTCCAGTTATGGTTTTAAATAAAATGGACAGATTGGGTTCTATAGCCTTGGCTGGCAACCAGTCGACTGCAGAAAGCAATGGCAACCTACTGGAGGATAATCTTTTGCCCAGTCAGTCATGTCTCTTTCGAGACATGATCGCCCAAGCCTGTATCACGTATGGCACTTAACTGGCTGACTGAATATAATAGTTGGAAACATGATTAGGACTTCTACTGGAGATAAAGTGGGGGATCGCTTTTCTATTGTTATGAAGTAATAAACTGATTCCCCCACTAATTACTACTTAATAATATAATTCATTTTCCCCCCTCCAGCTATGAGTCAAATAACAGGACAGATTGGGTTCTATATAGCTTTGGTCGGCAACCAGTCTACCGCAGAAAGCAATGGCAACCTACTGTGGGATAATCTTCTGCCCAGTCAGTTATGTCTCTTTCGAGACATGATTGCCAAGTGCATGTATCATGTTACTGACTGAAGAGAAGATTGAAGTTTCTAGAGTACATAATGAGAAAAGAGGGTTTGGAAAGACTGATACTCTCAGTACAGATAAGAAAGCAAGAGGTATAGACAAAAACAATGTATAACCTACCTAGTGAGCTTGATGGTGGAGCAAAGTTTAGGAGAGATAAAAAAAAAACAAAATTTATTAAGTGCTATGAAGGGTCAGGAAATTGTAGAGAGCCATGATCACCAAGGTCGTGAAAGTACTTAGCACATCAAAGGAGAATGAGCTTATGTTAATGGTTGTTAGAACAGAGATTTGGAAAGATATGAAGAAGACAAACTTTTTTTCAGTACTCAGAACTACAAAGGATAGGAAATTGTGGAGAGCCACAACTTTAAACATCATGAAGAGATATAGCAAATAGAAGAGGTGGGGAAAGAAGAAATAGAACAGTGATAAAAAAACAACTGGAAATAAAGTCATACTCATCTAATGCTGTGTAAGAAAACTTATTTTCTCTTAACTGCTTTCCAATGATGATGGATTTTGTAACATTTTTCCCTAATTCATTTTTAATATACAGTTCTGTGCAAAAGTATTAGGACAAGAACTATTTTATCTTTTATGAGGCATCAAAATAAAGTTTAAAATCACCCCCTCTCCTAACACTTTTGCACACTACCGGTGGTGTGCACAAGTATTAGAACAGGGGTGATTTTCCTAAAAACCTCACTGAAATTCAAATACAAGGTGAAAAGCCAAGTAAATTGCTGATAAATATTGATTATTTAAAACTACGTGTAAAAGAAATATATTAAAAAGAAGTTATATTTAATTTTTCTATTTTCTATTAAACAAGTTATTTTGAAACGACTCTATTGAACATCTATGGGATATTTTGGATAAAAAAATGATAAATCTAATGTTACTTTGGAAGACACACTTTGGGAACAAATACAAGCTGCTTGGCAGGAGATACCATTAGATACATTGAAGAAGCTTGTGATGCCAATGCCTGACAGAATGAAGGCTGTGATCAAAGCAAAAGGCTATTATACTAAATATTAAATTTATTTTGTAACAAGTATTTTTTTCTTGTTAAAGGATTTGTTGAGTAAATCAAATCAAATTACTTTAATTAAACTGTTTATTTTTGTCAATATGCCCCATAAAAGATAAAATAGTTCTTGTCCTAATACTTTTGCACAGTACTATATATATATATATATATATATACGTATACTAGGTGCGATTGGTACATTGTCGCAATTATTTTATTATTTCAAAGCAAAAGGCTATTATATTAAATATTAAATTTATTTTCTAACAAGTATTTTTTCTTGTTAAAGCATTTGTTGAGTAAATCAAATAAAATGACTTTAATGAAGTTGTTTATTTTCTGTCAACATGCCTCATAAAAGATAAAATAGTTCTTGTCTTAATACTTTTGCACAGTACTGTAGAAAACATTGCTAAGTAAATTTTAAATGTAGAACTTAATATGAGAAGGATTTTTTACTTTTCAGTTCAGTTCTTTTGGGAACTGGGGATAGACTTTTAAATCTCTCCTTGGATTGATTTTTTTCCCCTTCTTGGAGTTTGATGATTACAAAGATACAGCAGCTTGGGAAAAAAACTCACTCTGATCAAATTTGTGGGTGAGAGCCTCAGATTCAACACAGGGGCCTACATCAAGTGCCATGAGAAGGTAGTACTGCCCTGGGTCAAGAAGTTGGCTGCTGGAAGACTCTATGTCTAGCCACAGGACTCTGCACCATGCCACACAAGTGGGAGAACCAGTTTTTCCAGTCTTGATTTGGCTTTTAAACATTTTGTGAAACTGCAGTTTTTATAATAATTCCAATAACTTCAATAAAACATGTTGAAATTAACTAAAAATTTCTATCAAACTTTGTTTTGATATCTGAATTAATCATTTAAAATTTGACAGTTATTTTTCAAAGCAAGTTTGAGATATTGAGGTTGATGTCAGTTAAGTGCCATATGTGAGACATGCATTTGGGCGATCATGTCTCAAAAGAGACATGACTGACTGGGCAGAAGATTATTCCTTAGTAGGTTGCCATTGCTTTCTGCAGTAGACTGGTTTCCAACCAAGTCCTATTAGTTGACTCATAGTTAGAGGGGGAAGAAATGTATTATATTATTAAGTAATAATTAGTGGGGGGTCAATTTATTTATTCATAACAATAGAAAACTGATTGTATACATATATATATATATATATGTATACAAATCATATATGTAGAATAAGTACTATATATATATACACACACACACACACACCCACACACACACATATATACACATCAAAATCATATATGTGCAATAATAAGTACAATATATATATATATATATATAAATTATATGTACAATAAGCAGAATATATATATATATATATATATATATATATATATATATTAGTCATCCACATACAAGCCTGTTTCACTGTATCACAGTTCATCAGTGTGGCTAGACACATCCACTTGCTTCTGGCCGGGATCAAACTCAACCGATTTGGTGTCAGTCTGAGTCGCTACTCCCTAGTGTGCACTAATAAGTACTATATTTATACATAAATGTTATATGTACAACAATAAGTACAATATATATATATATATATATATATTCATGATCTATTCTCATTGTCTTTTCACAAATATATTTTAACTGAAATTTTACATATATATTTATGTCTAGCTAAATCTTATATATATATATATATATATATATATATATATATATATATATAAAAGAACAATGAATAAAATCACAACATTCAAAACATAAATTTAAACAGGGCTCAATTATATTTATGTACTTATGTAATTCTTATATAATTTGAGTTCCGAACAGAAAAAATTATACGAATACATGAAAAGTTATTTATAAAAGTTAATAATACCTTGTCTGTCATTTTAAAAAAAACCTGCATATATATATATCACTCTCTCTATATATATCTTTATATCCAACTAAATCAGTGTGAACTTAAGATATACTGTAATGTGAAAATGAATTTTATACAAATACTTGCTCGGGTGTAATGAAAGCTTTAAAACTAATCCATGGTCCTGGAGCTCAGACTCTTTGGACGTTGGCACGAAAGACTAAAAATCAATAGTTGTTTACAGTTAAAGCGAAACCGTAGACTGAAATAAAAATGAATGGATGTAAGTCAAATTTTGATTTCCTGGTATCGATATCAAATAAGTTTTTTCATCGTAAACTGAATTTTGAAGGCTAAATAAGTCCTCTGAGTAAATGGTATGATGGCTGAGACTAAGAACTACAATTATACCTACTTATAGCCACACTGAAGCAAAAACTAAAAGGGCTGAAAAAAATACAGATATACAGGCAGATAAACAGACACACACACACAAACATCTTGCCTTTTATATATATATATATATTATTGATTTTCTGTACTATTGTAAGAACTGCAACCTTGAAACTTCTAAATATCGTTTCTTATGTCTTTGTCTATGAGTGTCTCAAATTTGATTAAAATTGGACCACTCTTTCTATAACCCAATTTTTTCGATTATTGATTCAATATTTATTAGGGGTACCTCGACACAAAACTTAGCTAAGAACACTCGCAGACGCTTATAGTACAACTGTGTAAATTTTCAAGAAAATCGGTTTGGCCATTTCGGAGTTTATAGGTAACACACACACACACACAGACAAAGTTCCATTTATAAATAAGTTTAGATTTAGATATAATTTTTATATAATTTGAGTTCCGAAAAGAAAAATGTTATACGTATACATGAAAAGTTATTTATAAAGTTAATGATAATATCTTGCCTGTCATTTTTAACAAACCTATATATCTATATCACTCTCTCTATATACATATATATCTTTATATCCACCTAAATCAGTGTGAGTATAAAATATAGTGTAATGTGAAAATGAATTTTCTACCAATATTTATTTTTTGAAATAATCTTACTTTGTTAATGCACTTAATCCAGTTGGGAACATTAACCACAAAAATGAAGTATTATTTCTTGAAAAAAATGTTTTTTATATTTCAACATGTTTTGTGCGTGTTTATACACACTCTGTATTTATGTGAGTGTACGTGTGCATATATTTATATACAGGAATCCCTCGATTAGTGCAGCTATTCAAATTTTAGTCATCATGGTTAAACTGAAGAACGTTTTACCACACAAATCAACTATTACGTATGCACTAATCGAATTTTGGCATATAGAAATTTTAGCACAGTAATTCAAAACACATTAATCAAATGCATTCCCGTATATAATCTTGAGAGAATTGTGTCAGTGTATGTTCTGTTTTCTTCGTAGTTTTTAGGTAGAAAGAGGGTAGACAGGGTGGCCTCTTTGGGATGCAGAATAGTAAAGGATGGGCCAAGCACCATGAAGATAGTACCCTCTTTTCCTTGCTGCAGAGTCAATTGGTAAATGGCGTTTCATATTACTTGTATATTCTCCGTTGTGTTACTTGGCAGGTGGGTGAGACTTCACTACCAGCACACATGGGATCGGGTGTAGAAACATGCTGGGTACAGCTGGTCTGTGTGCGCATACATGCAATCGGCTATTTATACTGTCTCGTCTTACAACAATAGTAGAATTTGAATGTAAAAGAATTTTTTCGGTGGTGTTCCCAATGCTAGACTTACTCACTAGAGTGGCATTGACCTATCTCCATTAACTGTAAAGTTCTAGAGGTTTGACTTTATTTCTTTAATATGTTCCAACCTTTTGCCGAAAAGAAATAACAGGGCATTGGTGATCATGGCTTTCCACAATTTCCTGTCCTTTGTAGCTCTTAATAAATTTTTTCTTTTTGTTATTTCTTTTAAACCCTGTTTCACCATCCATTTACTCAAGCATATTATTCTTCTATGTGCCATGTTTCTTCAGGGCATTGGTGATCATGGCTCTCCACAATTTCCTGTCCTTTGTAGCTCTTAATAAATTTTTTCTTTTTGTTATTTCTTTTAAACCCTGTTCCACCATCCATTTACTCAAGCATATTATTCTTCTATGTGCCATGTTTCTTCAGGGCATTGGTGATCATGGCTCTCCACAATTTCCTGCCCTTTGTAGCTCTTAATAAATTTTTTCTTTTTGTTATTTCTTTTAAACCCTGTTTCACCATCCATTTACACAAGCACATTATTCTTCTATGTGCCATGTTTCTTCAGGGCATTGGTGATCATGGCTCTCCACAATTTCCTGTCCTTTGTAGCTCTTAATAAATTTTGTCTTTTTGTTATTTCTTTTAAACCCTGTTCCACCATCCATTTACGCAAGCATATTATTCTTCTCTGTGCCATGTTTCTTCAGGGCATTGGTGATCATGGCTCTCCACAATTTCCTGTCCTTTGTAGCTCTTAATAAATTTTGTCTTTTTGTTATTTCTTTTAAACCCTGTTCTACCATCCATTTATTTTAGCTCAGTCTTCTTGTTTCCATGACCCATTAAGATGTTGATGATCATGACTCTCCACAAGTTCCTGGCCTTTGAATCTCTTTATAAAGTTTAAATGTTTATTATCTATCCTAAACCCTGTTCTGCCATCCATTTATTTAAACTCAGTCTTCTTGTTTCTATGACCCATCAAGATGTTGATGATCATGGCTCTCCACAAGTTCCTGTTCTTTGTAACTTTTAAAAAGTTTAAATGTTTTTTATATCTCCTAAACCCTGTTCTACCATCCATTTATTTAAACTCAGTCTTCTTCTTTGTATGACCCATCAAGATGTTAACAATCATGGCTCTCCACAAGTTCCTGTCCTTTGTAACTCTTTATAAAGTTTGAATGTTTGTTATTTATCCTAAACCCTGTTTTGCCATCTATTTATTTAAACTCAGTTTTCTTGTTTCTATGACCCATCAAGATGTTGATGATCATGGCTCTCCACAAATTCCTGTCTTTTGTAACTCATTATAAAGTTTGTCTTTTTGTTATCTATCCTAAACCCTATTCTACCATCCATTTATTTTAGCTCAGTCTTCTTTCTGTGTGCTGTGACCCATCAAGATGTTGACGATCATGGCTCTCCACAAGTTCTTGTCTTTTTTGTTATCTCTCCTAAACCCTGTTCTACCATCCATTTACTCAAGTTCTCTTGATAAATTATGCTTTGTCTTATATCCAATTTAAGAACGATGTACCTTCTTGGGGTAATATTTTTTATTGACATGAAGTGGACCAATTACATTGTCTGCTGCTAGGAAAGTTAATTCACTGTGTTGTGCCAAACAATTTTTTTTTAACAAAATCTTTCTTGGCCATTTATAAGTCTACTAGTTTTCCATACATTGAATATTGCTGTTAAACCTCGTTTGGTGTCTCAGTCACTTTCCTACCACTGTAATTAAGTTCCAATTGTTCTGATACAGAAAAGAATGCCCAAATTTGTTGGAGAGGGCCTCAAACTCAACAAAGAGGCCTACATCAAGTACCTTGAGGAGGTAGTGCAGCCCTGAGTCAAGAGGGTGGCTGCTGAAAGAACCTAGGTGTGGCAACAAGACTCTGCACTATGCTACACGAGTAGGAAAGGTCAGTCACGGCTGTCTGCAACTACATCACCCCTGACATCTGGCTACCTAACTCTTCAGACTGCAACCCCCACCTTGATGCCTGGAGAGCATTTAAGTGAGAGACCAACAAAACTCCTTGTAACACTAGAAATAAACTAAAGGCAAGGATTATATTAGCATTCACCAATTAAACAAGGAAATCGGCCAGAACTGATGCAGGAAATTCTGAAGTTGTCTGGAAGCTGTGCTTGAAGCCAATCATAATTTTATTGAATAAATTTATTCTTTAGTATTTCCAGATTTTCTGTAATTTTGGTAAACATATAGGATGTGATGAATAAATTGTTGTTTAAATTACATATAAATAAAAATAGCATGGACATCTCATTTTAACAAATATATATTGACCAAAATTAGCCTAACACTGAAATGTTTGTATTGAAGCTTCCAGCCCAAATACTAAACAGTACAGTATACCTTTTCCGAATTTCAGGTAGAATGAATTGTGTCATGTTGCTTTTTTTCTTATAGATGGTGCCCAACTGACCCTACTATACAGTGCTGTCAACAAAATCAAAAACGTGCAGTGCATATGCACAAAATTAAAAATATAAAATGGTAACAATTTACACATTGCACCCTGCATGTCTGTTAAAATGTGATGTCTGTGTTATCTTCATTCTTGTGCAATTTAGACGACAATTTATCCATCGCACCCTGCAGAACATTTATAGATATAGACATTGAGGACATAGGAATCAGTACTGCATGGTTTAAGCCAATGGTGATTTTATTAAATAAATTTACTCTATAGTATTTCAAAATATTTTTGTGTTATTTTGGTAAATATATCTGTTAAAATGAGAAATCAGTGTTATTTTCATTATTTATGTAATTTAGACGATAATTTATCCATCGCACCCTGCACAGGATTTATAGATATAGACATTGAGGACATAGGAGTCAGTACTGCATGGTTGAAGCCAATGGTGATTTTATTGAATAAAATTAATCTTTAGTATTTCAAGATATTTTTGTGTAAATTTGGTAAATATTTCTGTTAAAATGAGACGTAAGTGTTATTTTCATTTTTGCATAATATAGACGACAATTTATCCATCGCACCCTATATACCAACAGCAGACAATGTGTTATATATCGACAAACAACAAACACGCATATATATAAAAATACAAGTTATATTTTTATTAATGATGATGAACCATGTAGAATAGGGAACAGAGAATTGAGAGAGCGCGCTTCTAATGGGTTGACAGGAGTGTAGTCTTATCTGCTGTGTCTCTCTTCACTGGCTGATCTCTGTTGCTCCTCTACTGGCGAATCCGTGTGCCGAGGTCTTTTTATAATCTTCCAGAACCGGGACTTTTTCTTCCGGTTTTGCCTCGCCCACGCACGCCCACGTAATTCTCAGAGACACCTGTTCTGTTTGCCTCTGTAGTTATTTCCGCTGCTGCCGGAAATAAGGTCAAACGACATCCGTTCCTTTCAACGACCGGAAACACCCTCGCTTGCATCAGCCTTCCTCGGGTGGGGCCAGATTGTTACATTACAAATGAATGTTTCATAAAGATATAGATAAGTACATCTGAAAGCAGCAGAAGTGTTAATGTTTTAGTTATTTTTTAATTTGTAAGAAATAAAATGATTTTTCTAGTTTTTCATTTTGAATCTGTAGAAGAAGGAAACTGCATGGCCTCCTGCAGAAGATAGCTGAAGAGAGTGACAAGAAGGGACTGCAAATAAACTGCAAGAAAACCGAATGCATGGTTATCAGCCAAGAGTGCCAAATACACGTGGAGGATGTTAAAATCAAGCAAGTACAAAAATTTAAACATCTGGGAAATGTTCTAACTGAAGACTGAAAGTGAGACAAAGAGATCCGAAGGCGAATTGGCATGGTGAAGGACGTGTTCCAGAAGCTGAGTAAAGTATTAAGACACAGGAAACTTTCACTGGAAACAAAGAAGGGCGTACTGGATTGCTATGTTCTTCAATATGGCAGTGAATGTTGGACGATATCAACAAGGATGAAGGGAAAACTTGAAGCAGCTGAAATGTGGTTCTACAGAAGGATGCTGTGGATATCATGAAGTGAGCATGTGAGCAATGATGAGGTTTTGAAAAGAATGGAAATGAAAAAGAAATTAATACTGTGCATCAGGAAGAGACAACTGAAGTTCCTGGGACATGCAATGAGGAAGGAGGGCTTGGAGAATCTGATACTAACTCTTACCCACTTCCTGACACCCACTATAACCTGTCGCTCTTTCTCATAACTTTCCCTCCTATGTAACCCCCTGCAAAACAGTGGCAGTAAAATGCCTTGCTTGGGATGATATGATTATAAACAAATAAAAATAAAAATGTCTATATTATTATATTGAGGATATAAAGTGGGGGATTAATTCTACATTACAATTAATATATAAACTGATCCCTCACTTTATGGCCACATTCATCTTTCTCTTACCCACTTCCTGACGCCCCCTATAACCTGTTACTCTTTCTCATAACTTTCTTCCTATGTAACCCCCTGCAAAACAGTGGCAGTAAAATGCCTTGCTTGGGGTGATATGATTATAAAAAAAAAAGAAAAATAATTAAGTAAAAAAGGAAAAATATTTTTAAAACATGAAAATGTCATTTTGTATATTTCCATAGTAAACGTTGTTTTCATATGTAAGCTATTAATATTCAGCTGACTAGGTTTGTGAGGGAGAAATGAAGAATTTGCATTAAAAGAATCTTAAGTTTGAGTAGGACTTGAAGATAGACAAGACAGGATATTTGATAGGGTGCAATAAAAGAGACTGCTTTCAAAATATGAGTGGGAATAAAGATGTTGGATGGCATGATGTGTGGATGATTCAAGCAAGAATGTATATCTGTTCGTCATTGGACCAAAAATGTTAAGAGTAATAACATGAAGCACAAGTAAATAACAAAAAAAAAATTATGAAGGATTTTACAATATACAGTCCTGTGCAGAAGTATGAGGACAAGAACTATTTTATTTTTTATGAGGCATATTGACATAAAATAAACAATTAAAGTAATTTTATTTGATTTACTCAACAAATGCTTTAACAAGAAAAAATACTTGTTATAAAATAAGTTTAATATTTACCATCATAGCCTTTCACGTTGAAATAATAAAATAATTGCGACAATTTACCAATCGCACCTAGTATATATATATACACACACACACAGTACTGTGCAAAAGTATTAGGACAAGAACTATTTTATCTTTTATGAGGCATCAAAATAAAGTTTAAAATCACTCCTGTCCTAACACTTTTGCCCACTACCAGTAGTGTGCAAAAGTATTAGGACAGGGGGTGATTTTCCTAAAAACCTCACTGAAATTCAAATACAGGGTGAAAAGCCAAGTAAATTGCTAATAAATATTGATTATTTAAAACTTTGTGTAAAAGAAATGTATTAAAAAGAAGTTATATTTAATTTTTCCTATTTTCTGTTAAACAAGTCATTTTGAAACTATTGAACATCTATGGGATATTTTGGATAACAAAATTGATAAATCTAATTTTACTTTGCAAGACACACTTTGGGAACAAATACAAGCTGCTTGGCAGGAGATACCATTAGATACATTGAAGAAGCTTGTGATGTCAATGCCTGACAGAATGAAGGCTGTGATCAAAGCAAAAGGCTATTATACTAAATATTGAATTTATTTTGTAACAAGTATTTTTTTCTTATTAAAGCATTTGTTGAGTAAATCAAATCAAATTACTTTAATTAAATTATTTATTTTCTGTCAATATGCCTCATAAAATAGTTCTTGTCTTAATACTTTTGAACAGTACTGTTTATCTAAAAGCAAAAACATAAACTACCAGAGAATGAACACAATGAATAACAGATTAAATTAGGGACCAGTGACTATTTCTCCTGCTTACAGAAGTAGGTTTGCTTCTTTTTTTTTTTTTTAATGATGTCATCTCAAGGAAGGTGAGAATGCTACTAAGATGCAGTTGGGTCATAACAAGTACAAGAGAATGAGAAAACTTTCACAAAGATTGCAATCGGCAGGGCCGTAGCTGATGCTAAAAAAACACCGGGCACAGAGAAAATTGCACGGATTTATTAATTGACAATATGATGACGTTATCAGTGTCATCTGTTTCCAGAAACTATGATTTTTGCGGATTTTTTCGGCTATTCCAATGGAAATTAGGCACAGAACGTGAACGAAAGCAGGAAATCTGGTTCGGACTTTCTGAGTATAACCATAATAATAAATAAGCAAACAGATTTTTACTGCATTCATTCAGATGTTTTCTTCATTTTTCTTTCTTTCTTTCTTTCTTTCTTCATGAATTGTTTAGTTTGATTTCTGATGAAGACATTTTTCCTTGCCCGGATTTTCACTATGATTGCACGGATTGGCCCAGACCTGTGCCTGGTGTGCCCGGTAGTCAGATATGGCCATGGCAATCGGCATTGTATTTAAATTTCTGAAGATGGCACAGAAGCAAGAAATCAGATGGGAGTTCTATAGGCGAGAAGTCCAAGAAAAGAAACTCTTAGAATTTTGAATCTGTAATGTAATTTTGAATCTGTAATGTAATTGGTCCTGACCCCAGCTTGACCCCAGCTACTTTCTCACCGGCGGGATGTGGCTTCCCTCTGTCTATTCTACAAATATTTTTATGGCTTCTGCTCTGAGGAACTTAGTTTACTGGTACCCGCCCCACAAGAATTTACTCGTGCAACCAGACTGGCAACAAGGCCCAGCCCATTTACAGTTAGATCAACCAAATGTAGCCGACAATTCTACTCCAGCAGCTTCTTTTCTTGCTCTTCCCGCCTGTAGAACCCTCTTCTTTATACTTGCTTTCCTGATGGCTACAACTTTCAAGAATTTAAATGCAGTGTCAATTCCCATCCACTTGATTCCAGTCCTTTCTACATCACCCCATGTATCTTGTTTTTTTCCTTTCTCTCTACCTTTGCAACTGTCTTTACACCTGTGTTCCCATCCTTATCCTCTCTCTGATACCCCCTGTAACTTTCTATTTACTCTCCTCCTGCCTAAACTTTTATTCTTATGTAGCCCCCTGTGCATCAGTGGTAGTACTGCCTTGCCTGGGGTGAAATGATTAGAAAAATTTTAAAAGAAAATAGAACTTATTGTTGCATTTAGCTAGTCCAACAGTAAAATGGTGAGACCTAATTGCCAATCTAGTAGCACACTTAAATTCATGTAGTAGAAGCATCAGGCAAAAGAACAGTTGCCATGAAAATATCTAGCAAAAAAGCAGATGGAAATTTCATTATGTAATCAAAAAAGTCATAAAAGTCGAGATGCCAGATCAGGATTGATTATGTTGCAAACCCTTGTTTGAATTTTGTCAGGAATCTTGAGACATATGGTAGGAGCACCAGACTAAATTTAACAGGATGTTTAAAAAATTATGTCTGTTTCTGATATATCCCGAAAAGGAATGCAGTATCAAATGATCAGCTGAAGAATGGAACTCCATACCAGGAATACAATATACCAAGGTACAATTAACAATAATACACATATAGGCAAGAAATACAGATTTATTGTACTAAGGTACAATTAACAATAATACACATATAGGCAAGCCACGGGTTGGAGCGGAATCGACTATTGAATAGTGAATGCCTTTACCTAAGACCTTTCCCTCTTCGTACTGCTCGTTACCATCTTTTATAAAGTAGAGCATTCTATTCTTGGGGATGGCAGGATGTTCCACTATAACAGTTTCAAAGAAAATACTTCCCTTGCATGCAGTTGTATCCATGTTTGCAAAATAAATGACAAATACATTTGTACAGTTGGCATGTGCGTGTAGATGTAAATGTATTATGTAAGTAATATGGGAAGAATTTGGTTTCTTTTATAGAGAAATGAAGGAATATCCTCTAAATGCAAATATTGTTGTACCTATGGTTAACAACAAGTTAAATGTGGAAAGAATTTAGTTACATTAAAAAAGAATTAAAAGAATCCTTGTTGCAATTGGCCTGTGTGTACATTTGTACCTGTCTTCCTGGATAAGAACGACATAAAATTTGAAAATGATTAGATTATTTGACAATGAGTTTTACAAATATATTTTCATTGCAGTTGTCATGTTTCTAATTCTATGCAAAAGGTGCTCTCCAGGCGTTGTAAAACATTGATTCATTAAAAAAAAATACAAAATTTTAATCTCCTTTAAAGTAGGAAACTCCTAAAACAAGGCACGTTTTGAAGTTCCATAAACCATCTCTTAATTGGTTTGGTTGTTTTGTTTTTATGGCATATCAACCTCGGCGGGTCGTTTATTGCCAACTAAATTTTATTTCTTTCTTTCTGGTAATACCTTTTTCTTTCAACAATTTATTGTTTTTTTATATAAGTTTTGTGTCTAGTAATACTTTTTTTTTTTGAGTATCAATATTCATTGGGATTTGTTTTTAAGGGCAGGGTCCCCAAGTCCTACCATTGTTATTTAACCCATAACTGGAGGGAAGGGATGAATTAATACCTTTCCCAAGGGTACCAGTGCTTAAGTGAATGTAGGGTATTCAACTGGAATTCAAACTCGGCTCACCAATTTCTCTTTCCGAGCCGATATCCACTGCACCACAACGCACATCCGTGACTAAACGCTTACAGCACCTGGTATTCCCAAGCAGCCACCCATCTAAGTACTGACCAGGCTCAACGTTGCTTAACTTTGGTGATCGAGCAAGAACTAGTATATTCAATGTGATATGGCCATAAGCCACATCTCTTAAACTAAGACGTGTAAAACTTGCTCTCCAATACGACCTAAGACTAGCATCATGCCTTCTAAATCCGGCTCACAATAATACTTTTCGACCACAATACACAGAACTTTTCCAACAAAAAGAAAAATCCATTGAACCTTTTAGTTTACACATTAAAAAGAAAGAGAAAACCCAATACATACAACACAAATTTATTAATAAATTATTTAATTTACACCCTCTTGGATCATAAATCAACCTAAAATAATCTTAGACTATACAAGATATCCAAAATTCAAAACAAACCCTATTGTATACCAGCATAAAATACTGAAAATTAACAATAACCACCCAGACCATCTTTTTTATATATATATATATATATATATATATATATATCATAAATTATATTTTTGAACATGTACAGAATTTTTGTTATATATCCACTACGATTGTACATTTGTTTCGACATTGAAACTACAATGTCTCATCAGGCGGTGTGGACAAGAATGGAAAGCTTCTTTTCTTATATTTGGTCATTTTTGTGTGGGATGTTTCACAACTCTATATATTATATATCGAGCACCATTTTAAATTAATGTTTTGGATGTTGCAAAAAAATTTTTCTTCATTCTGTATTCACTCAGATATATATATATATATATATATATTTTTGCACTACTGGCCATAATTATTAGGCCACCCCAGTTTTTAAAAAAATAATGTATTTCATACTATTTTTAGTATTTATTGTCAAGTAGATATGTCTAAATGAAAATAGAATGGTTCTTTTGTTAATACTGCAATATAACATGTGGCCTGTTAGTATCAGATTCTCCAAGCCCTCCTTCCTCATTGCATGTTCCAAGAACTTCAGTTGTCTTTTTCTGATGCTCAGTATTAATTTCTTTTTTGTTTCAATTCTTTCCAAAACTTCATCATTGCTCACATGCTCGATCCATGATATCCACATCATCCTTCTGTAGAACTACATTTCAGTTGCTTCAAGTTTTTCCTTCATCTTTAATGATATTGTTCAACATTCACTGTTATCTGAAAAACTGACATCACATAGCAAACTCTCTTCTTTGTTTCTAATGAAAGTTTCCTGTGTCTTAATACTTTACTCAGCTTCTGGAACGTATCCTTTGCCATGCCAATTCACCTTTGGATCTCTGTGCCACACTTTCTGTCTTCTGTTAGAACACTTCCCAGGCATTTAAATTTTTGTACCTGCTTCATTTTAGTACCCACCACCTGTATTTAGCATTTTGGGCTGCTCTTTCTGCTGACGACCTTTAGATTAATTAATATAAAATTTCAAATGCTTTCTGATCAGCAAGTCCCACTCAAGCCGTACAAACTTATGTACAGAAATATTACTTGGCAGTTTTTAAAACTCTCTCCTGGATTGCTGTCAGCACTTGATGCCATCACTAGCACTTAAATTGAGGTCTCTGTATAAACAGGTCTGGAAATCTCAAGTATCATGTCGTAATTTTGCCAAGACTAAAAGTGGAATAGCATCAACTTTTGCTCGCATATTGTTAGTCTACCTGAGTGGGTAAAGTGTGGCATAATATTCCCAGACAGAATCAACAAACCAAATTTTGGTCAAAGCTATTTGTTTTCAATTCATAATAATATCTTTGAGAAGAATATAAATCTACTTCTTCCTGAGCCAATAGATAAATAGTAGAGTAGATCAGGTTTTTCTATTAGTGGTATGCAGAGGTTTGGTGATGTTTGGTGCCAAATTCTTGATTCTATGTCCATATGAGTCAAATAGAGTGGGGGCTATAGAGCTTAGTGCCGAGAAATGTGAAAAAAAAAAAATTTAAATATGTAAAAACAAATGAAATATGAAATAAACGCTTTGTTCAAATTAAATCTATCTATCTAATCTAATCAAAATCTAATCTAATCTAAACTTATTTATAAATGGAACTTTGTCTGTGTGTGTGTATGTGTGTGTGTATGTTTTTTTTGTTTTCTTTTTAATCATATCATCTCGAGCAAGGCGGTAACGCCACTGATGTGCAGGGGGCTACGTAAGAGTGAAAAGATTGGAAAAGAGAAAGCCGAAAACCACATCCCAAGCAGGGAACAAGGGATGAGCCTCTTCACCTGTTCAATAGACGTGGGTGGGATACAGAGAAATGTGAAAAAAAAATTTAAATATGTAAAAACAAATGAAATATGAAATAATCACTTTGTTCAAATTAAATCTATCTATCTAATCTAATCTAAATCTAAATCTATATCTATCTAATCTCAACTTATTTATAAATGGAAATTTGTCTCTGCGTGTGTGTATGTATGTGTGTGTGTGTCTGTGTCTGTCCATTACCTATAGACTCCGAAACAGCTGAACTGATTTTCTTGAAAATTTACACAGATGTACTATAAGCGTCTGCGAGTGTTCTTAGCTAGGTTTTGTGTTGAGGTACTTCCGATAAATATCGAAAAACGATAATCGAAAAAATCGGGTTATAGAAGGAGTAGTCCGATTTTAATCAAATTTGATACACTCATAGACAAAGACATGAGAAACGATATTCAGACGTTTCAAGGTTGCAGTTCTTACAATAGTGCAGAAAATCGATAATATACATATATATAAGGCAAGATGTTTGTGTGTGTCTGTTTATCTGTCTGTATGTCCTTTATACAAATCCACAATTTTTATCCGATTCTCACCAAACTTTACACAATTATTCTTTAGGCTGAGTCTGAGTTCCAGGACCATGGATTAGTTTTAAAGCTTTCATTACACCTGAGCAATGCCGGGCTATCCTGCTTGTATATACTAAATTTTTATTTTCTCTCTGTGATTGGATGCCCTCCTGATATGAATGCCCCCAGAGCAATTTCATTTTTTTCCTTGCTTCTGTATACCATTGCATTAACGGAAATGAGATAGGATACCAGGTTTATATCAGGTATGGCATTTAATATATATCCGTTTTATCATCTACTTAAATGTTAATAATATTTTTTTTTCTCTCTATTTCATTCATTGTATATATTTTCGCAATGTATAAACTGAAATATAGAATACAGGGTGCGATGGATAAATTGTCGTCTGAATTACCCAAACCTGAAAAGAACACTGGCATATCATTTTAACAAATATATTAAATATATATATACGAGTATAGGGTACATATGGATGGAATAATATTCCTTATCCAAAGAAACACTATTCTTAAAAAAGTGCTCAATACAACGTAGAGCTAATATTTATTCATAAATTATAACATTATAATTTATGAATATATATATATATATATATATAATTTATAATTATGTTATAATTTATGAATAAATAAATAAATATATATATATATATATATATATATATACTTTAGAAAAAATTTTTAGATATTCTACAATTTCATGGGTAATACATATTTCGCCGCTGACTTTGCTGCTTGTCAGACTCAAATGATATAACCATTAATCTTCAAAATATTCCAGAAAAATAATCCAGAAAATAATTACACATGGACGCTCATGTGTCCATATCGAGAATATATTACTCTGTTGAATTAAATAAATAAATTTAACATTGAGTTCATTTGAGTTTGTGTATATCAGAACTTACCTGACTAATATACCAAGTATTCTATGTTTTATATATATATAAATCTATTTTTTCCCTTAGCCAATGGGTAACTAGTAGATTAGTCTTTCTAATGGTGCTATGCAGAGGTTTGGTGATGTTTGGTGCCAAAGTATTGATTCTATGTCCCTATCACTCAAGTAGAGTTGGGGCTATAGAGTTTAGTATACTAGTTGATTTTGCTGCATTCACTTTTACATAAATGCCTCCCCTGTGTTATGGGTTAAATAGCAAGGTAAACTGGGGTCTTTGGCCATGGTTGGAAATCAGTCTAGAAATGAAATTCTGAATTCAAAACCACATGTAGTCCTGGCAAAACACTTGATATAAAGCAGCAGTTGAAAAACATGTGGCTCATGGACCACATTCAGGCTGAGGACCAGTAATATACAGAGGTTTGGTGATACCCGGAAACAACAACTGGATTGTATACCAATCAGACTCAAGTAGGGTGGTGGCCTATAGTGTCTAGGACTAAGAAATGTGATTTTGATTTGGTTTGTTCTATGGTATATCAACCCCTTAGGGTCATTTAATGCTGAAGCATTAGTTCCTTCAAAAACATATTTTTTTTGGTAACATTTTTCCTTCAGAAACGTTTTGTTGGTAACAGTTTTCCTTCAAAAATGTTTTTTTTGTTGGTAACATTTTTTAATCAAAAACGTACTTTTGATGGCAAAATTTTTCCTTCAAAAATGCATTTTTGTTAGTAACATTTTTCCTTCAGAAATGTTTTCTTGGTAACATTTTTCCTTCAAAAATGTTTTTTTTGTTGGTAACATTTTTTAATCAAAAACGTACTTTTGATGGAAACAGTTTTCCTTTAAAAATGTTTTTTGTTGGTAACATTTTTTCATCAAAAATGTTCCTTTGATGGTAACATTTTTTCTTCAAAAACGCCTTTTTGTTAGTAACATTTTTCCTTCAGAAACATTTTGTTGGTAATATGTTTCCTTCAAAAATTTTTGTATATATATTTCAAAAAAGTCTGTTTTTATACTTTCCTATTGTTTTGACCCCCGTTTATTTCTATAGTTGGGAACCTAACAGGTGCTACCACCCCGGGTCAGGGTGGACCTGGGAACAGCAGCAATTAGGAGGTGATTTCATGCTCCTTGCAGCCTCGAAATCAGAGGCCTTGCTGCCGGATGTAGTTTACTGTCATGCTCAGTACCTGAGAAATTTGAGAAAGGAAGACATTTTAAACATGTAAAAACAGATGAAACATGAAATAAACACTTTATTCAAGTTAAATATAAACTAAATTTTTATTTCACTCTTTGACTGGATGCTCTCTTTATATGGATGCCTAGGGCCATTGCACCCTCTTCTCCTCCTTCTATATGATACAGCTTTGGTTAACAAACAGATTCAAAACTAGATAAACTTTTCATCCTTTCTGGTAATTTTTACAACCAAAAAGCTTTCAGTTGGGATGAATAATTTGAGGTTAAGAAAGTGTAATCATTCTGCTACAACAGTCAGTTAAGTACCCTTCATGATATACACTTGGGTGATCATGTCTCAAAAGAGACATGACTGACTGGGCAGAAGATTTTCCCACAGTAGGTTGCCATTACTTTCTGTGGTAGACTGATTGCCAACCAAGGCTATACAACCAAATCTGTCCTTTTATTTAACCCATAGCTGGGTAGAAGAGATAGACTAATCCCTCTCCCATGACTGACTGGGCAAAAGATTTTCCCACAGTAGGTTGCCATTATTTTCTGTGGTAGACTAATTGCCAACTAAGGCTATAGAATGAAATCTGTCCTTTTATTTAACCCATAGCTGGAGAGAAGAGATAAATTAATACCTTTCCCAAGAGTACTTGCACATAAGTGAATGCAACAAATTCAACTTGAATTTGAACGTGGTCTCACAACACACATCTACTGCAATAACCTACCCACTTTAAAAATGTTCATAGACAGTTTGCTGTGTAAATTTTGAACAGCTAGAGATATCCCCTGAACAAATGTCAAACAAGAAGAATCTACTTGTATCAGCCATTTTTATCACTTGATGTTTTTCGTCTTAATGAGACTTGATTTACTTTACTATAAGAAAACTATTCTTGAAATTTCTCTTCCTTTTTGGTCCTGGGCATGTTGGTAAACTGCATCTGGCAGCAAGGAAGGTTGTGAGGAGCATGGAACCACCTCTTAATTGTTGTTGTTCCCAGGTAGCACCTTTTAGGGTCCCAGCTATGGGCAAATAGTTAACCCCCCAAACTGGGGTCAAAACACTATGAAAATATAAAAATAGACTTTTATAGAAAAATATACATTTTTGAAGAAAAACTATTGCCAAGAATACATTTTTGAAAAAAAAAATTATTACCAGCAATACATTTTGGAATACAAAGCTAAAAGACATCTGTTTTCTAAAATTAAAAAAAGATTATAAAAATAACCTTTCACCAAACTCTGACTAAATCAAATTTCTCACTATAACTGAACATTAAAAAAATACCTTAAAACTCTAACTTTTTGGCATTAAATAATCCACAGGAGTTGATATGCCGTTAAACAAAACTCAAACTCAAAACTACCTCATATTGAGCCAGAGGAACTTTTTCTTTCAATAGGCTCATCCCTTGTTCCCTGTTTAGGATGTAGTTTCCGACTTTCTCTTTTCCAATCTTTTCACTTTTATTGCTTTTTTTTTTTTTTTTTCAATTGGAGTAGATAGATCTATCTATTGCCCGGTTCACACTCCACCCACGTCTATTGAACAGGTGTAGAGGCTCATCCCTTGTTCCCTGTTTAGGATGTGGTTTCCGGCTTTTTCTTTTCCAATCTTTTCACTTTTATTGCTTTTTTTTTTTTCAATTGGAGTAGATAGATCTATCTATTGACCGGTTCACACTCCACCCACGTCTATTGAACAGGTGTAGAGGCTCATCCCTTGTTCCCTGTTTAGGATGTGGTTTCCGGCTTTTCTCTTTTCCAATCTTCTCACTTTGGTTTCTTTTTTTTTTTTCAATTTGAGTAGATAGATCTATCTATTGCCCGGTTCACACTCCACCCATGTCTATTGAACAGGTGTAGAGGCTCATCCCTTGTTCCCTGTTTAGGATGTGGTTTCCGGCTTTTTCTTTTCCAATCTTTTCACTTTTATTGCTTTTTTTTTTTTCAATTGGAGTAGATAGATCTATCTATTGACCGGTTCACACTCCACCCACGTCTATTGAACAGGTGTAGAGGCTCATCCCTTGTTCCCTGTTTAGGATGTGGTTTCCGGCTTTTCTCTTTTCCAATCTTCTCACTTTGGTTTCTTTTTTTTTTTCAATTTGAGTAGATAGATCTATCTATTGCCCGGTTCACACTCCACCCATGTCTATTGAACAGGTGTAGAGGCTCATCCCTTGTTCCCTGTTTAGGATGTGGTTTCCGGATTTCTCTTTTCCAGTCTATTCACTCTTACGTAGCTCCCTGCACACCAGTGACCTTACCGCCTTGCTCGGGGTGATGTGATTAAAAAAAAAAAAGAAAGAAAAGAGTTTTCTTCTTCTTCATGAGCTGTGCTTCTTCAGGATGTAGGCGATCAGATCAAGGCCTTCCACTTGACTTTGTCTCTTGTCCCCCTCAACATTTTTCATCTTGGTATATCTTTCAAACCCCACTCTGCCATCCATTTGTCTGATGCTACTTTTCCCTGTCTTTCTTTCCTTCCATCCATCCTGTGAGTATTAAATTCTCCAGGCCCTCCTTCCTCATTATATGTCCCAGAAACCTCATCTGTCTCTTCCTTATATTAAGCATAAGTTTTCTCCTCGTTTTTGTCCAGTCATGTGCGTTTGATGATAGCTTTTGTTGTGGAGTAGTTTTGAAGGTTATAATCGTGCTATGTTGGTTGGTAATCAACTTATCATACCCAAAATGTTAGGAACTTGGTAATCTTCCACTGAAAGCTGACTCCTTAGTATTTGGCTAACTGCCAACTAATATTAACTGCCTAGTAGTTCTACTGAACTCCAATAGAAGTCTAAAGAACTCCTATGAACTTTCCAAGTACTTCCTGTTAACTCTTATTAATATAGAAGGGAGAGTCCATTATCTGAGGAGTAGGTGTGTTTTGCCATAACAGCTTTTAAGAATGCTTCTTTTCAAGAACACAGATTTAAATTACATTACACTCAAAACATAAGGATAAAATAACATTAGAAAAATAACATCCTTAAAAATAACCAGTGAAGTGGCTGAAAGTACTTGGAAAGTCAATAATTATGGAACATTTTTACATTTTTTATCTCCAGCAAAAAGAAAACATGTAAGAATACTGGAAAAATTAAATAAAAAGTTAAAATCTTCCATTTCAGTTGTTTTTAATGAAACATTTTTAAAAAATATTGCTGCCCAAATATAAATTAAAATATGGCAGGAAGTCTAGCTCTTTTAGAATTGTTTTGCTGTACATGTTGAATAGATCTGGCGAGAAGACACATCCTTGTCTTACATTCCTTTCTATTTTTGTATATCTGCTGAATTCATTTTTTGTCCGTATGCACGTTCTTTGCTGCTGGTATATTTTCATGATGTACTAATGACTTTCCAAGATATATCAAGATTTCTGAGCATCTATGTCATGTCTTTGTGGTATAATTTGTCGAACACATTTGTGTAAAAAGAAAAACAAAATCTGGAGTTTTCTTGTCTCAAATTTTAGCTATGAGTCTTAAGAACGGACAAATATTGCCCAATGAAAGGGAGTTCCATGGGTGGGAAGTATGAGAAAAAAACTGTTTGAGTAGAAGTGGCAGTTTCATTTAACTATTTCGGTAAAAGAGTGGGACCTAATCTAGTAACGTACTTAAATTAATGTGGTAGGTGCACCAGGAAAAAAAACCTTGTCACACCATTGGCCATGAAAATATTTGTAGAAAAGGCAGAGGGAAGCCATGTCACATTGGTGAGAAAGTGACTGATGTTGAGATGCCAGGTCAAGATTGATTACATTGCAGATTCTTCTTTAAATTTTGTCTTTTTCTTAGAGAATCATAAAACCAAAATAAATTTTGCAAATTTGATTGGATAATATCCAAATTAAGTTATTTTGACCTGATGTTGGGCGTTTGTCAAATTTGGACAGCTATGTTCGATATTTGACTTATTTCATGTCCAAGATACATGAGGATTGGTTTGAGTGGTCCTTAAATGTTTGTTCAGCCATCATTCTTGGGCATTACGAGAGAAATTGGAGTGGCGCCAATCATGTTCATTATCATGGTTAAGCAGCTTGGTGGGAGGACAACACAGACATGTGCATGTTTCAAAATAAGTTTTAGTTCACTTGGCAACATACCAGACTTAGAGCCAGATGATAGTCTGATTAAAAGATTTTCAAGGTGAACAGTGATATTTTATTCTTATTATTTTCATAAAATAAGTACAATTTGTATAATTCTAATCTGAATCTTTCTGCTCTGACTAATCTGCTGATTGAGCATATTTGTAATTTGCTGCAATTAGTTTGTGAATTTGTCACTAGGGGTCTTTAATTTGATTTCAAATTATTATTTGAACAATAACAATTTACAGAATCTTTTAACTGAAATACATAAAATAAAATTTACTGTATTTGTAATTTGCTGCAATTAGTTTGTAAATTTACCACTAGAGGTCTCTAATTTGCTTTCAAATTATTATTTGAACAATAACAATTTACAGTTTTTTTTAACTAAAATATGGAGAATTAACTATAGTGTGAAAGAGAACTCTTCCAATTTTGATGGTTTTCTTAGCAAAAATTTAAACATTTTTATTTTTACACTATTCAGACTGTTGTCCACATCTTGTCAAATTTATGTCATTTTTGCTGATGTATGTTCCGACTTACTTCAGGTGATATATGAACTTTGAACGGACCCTGTTATTCCGTCCACTGTGGCAAATTGTTCTAGTTCCATGTGACATACGTCTTCTGGAAATTTCAGTTCCAGTTCTTTCCTTTTTATCACTGAACTTTCCAAGTTTTTGTTCATCTTTGCTGAGGTCAGGTATTGAACTCACGACGCTTTGCTCCAAGTCTCTGGATTACCTCAACCAATGCTTTTATTCACAGGCCATTTTAATTTTTGGAGTTTATTAATCAATTAAAAAGTATAAGTAGGCAAAAATAATTGCTCTATTCTAGGTCCCCACACTTTTCCTTATCTACATTAACGATCACCTCGGTGTAATAAGATCCCAAGTACGCATATATGCTGACAACACTACACTTTACTCTCGCCTCGATCAAATGAAACTTTGATTTCAGCTAACATAAAAAAATCTTTTGCTATAATATTTTTATTTATAAGAAAAGTGTTTATAAGGGCTTCAGTTCTTACTTCCACTAGTTCAGACCTTTAAAGCTACGACCCACCATGTCATGTACACAGTATTGACTCATTCACATTCCCTTCATATACCATTAGTAAGAAGGAAGTTCACTAGTGGAAATATTTGACTGACTTGTTAGTCGGCTGACTTGTTACTCGAGACTGGTTACTCATTACTGATCCCTGAGGTCTTCCCACTACTACTTTAGGTAGTGATTGGAATAGTCCATTATAGTAGAACACAAGTGGAGAGCATCCCAACATATATATATATATATATATATATATATATATATATGAGATACAAAATGAAATTTTGAGAACAACAAAATATAGATTTATTTTGAGGTTGTCAACATTATCATGTTTCAGTTGCTATAACCATCATCAGGGTTTATATTTACTAGTGTGAAGTTTTTTGTTGTTACTGCCTGTGAATGGATTTAGAAAAAAGTTTTTTTATCACATTTTTCACAGGCTGTAACAAGAAAAAAACTTCACAATAGTAAATATAAGCTCTGATAATGGTTATAACATCTGAAACATTATAATGTTGGCTACCCCACAATAAATCCATATTTTGTTGTTCTCAAATACTTATTTTATTTTGTATCTCACATTGTCTGAATTTATTTTCCATTTCCCTTAAAATATATATATATATTGTTAAATTTAAGTGACAATGAATATCTATTATGTTTAATTATGAGCCGTTCTAAACATCGTATTTTGGTGTTAATTTCAGGTGGAAATAAAGACAAAAATTCTCCAACATTTGGACATCATTGAACCACATTACAAATTTACGAACTGCGTTTGCTATTTTTGGTAACTGTTATCGTTGCTTAGCAAAGTTTTATGTCAACACAAGATAAAATTGTCTTTGATGGTGGATGTTTTTATGTTAACATCCTGGCAACCTCTCTGAAGATGGCTCATGTGAGCTGAAAGCTTAGAACCAACTTAATAAAAGATTATCCAAATGTTGGAGAATTTTTGTCTTTATTTTCACCTGAAATTAAAGCCAAAAGATGATATTTTGAACAGCTCGTGATTAAACATTCATTGTCTCTTATATTTAACAATATATGTTTAGAAAATTATCTGCTGCCTAGATACACTAAATATATATATATATATATACACACACAAATGAATAAGGAATGAAGAAAATATTAACAATGTTCAAAACATTAATTTAAAACAGTGCCCAATATAGAAATAGAGCTATGAATATTTATCATAAATTACAATTTAGAACATGTTCAAATTACAATCTACTACAAAGTGTACATTTTGTTTTGACAATGAAAGGACAATGTCTCATCAGGTAGTAAACGTTATTTTTTGAAGGGACATGGAAAGTTCCTTGCACACAAAAATTTACTAATATAACATCATCATCTCACCCATTACACCCAATAGTATGTAGGGCAGCAACTTTTTATTACTGTTTTCTTAACAAACTGTTTTTTATGGGGCAGGGTTGTTAGCCCTTCGCCCAACCCCAACTCGGAGGACCAGTGGACCATTCTTGGGTCTTATTTTTACAGCACCTGGTATTCCCAAATGATCACCCATCTAAATACTGACCAGGCTTGATGTTGCTTAACTTTTCATATAATTTGGTAACATTGTCTTTCATTTAGTTTGTTTACATTCAATACAATCTGAACAGATATTAATCGTTTGATAAAGGAATCAGGAGAACATCTATTTAAAGGTAAAACTGAATCTTGTCTGTAAAGACATCTTTCGTAATTTAGTGGTAACACACGACTGATCTAAACACAGTATCTCCCCAGTGTTGGGAATATGCAGATTCGATTCCCGTCGGAAAGTAGATATTTTCTCAATAAGATTTCTTATTAGGAACGATTAAGGATATTATAACGTACTGTTTAAATATATATATATATATATATATATAGTCATATATCGTATATATAGTCATATATATAGTCATATATAGTCATATATAGTCATATATATATATATATATATATATATATATATTTAAATGACTATATATGACTATATATATATATATGACGATATATATGATATATGACTATATATATATATATATATATATACGATATATGACTATATATATATATATATGACTATATATACGATATGACTATATATACATATATATATATATATATATATATATATGACTATATATACGATATATGACTATATATATATATATATATATATATATAGTCATTCGCAGACAGATCTGTTTTGCTGTATCACAGCTCATCAGTACGGTTAGACTCCGATTGCTTTTAACCCAGGATTGAAACCCGACTGAATTGGCGTCAGTCGGTGATTCTACCTCTGGGCTATGGGCGTTCAGTAGAAGAAGGCAGACTTTTTAGCGTGTATATTGTCATTATACCTGCCCAAAACAGACTATCCTCTCAAATATGAGTATCCCTTAAAATTTAATGATGTTAAAATAAATTATTTTACTAATATAAGGAATTATATAAAATATATGGTAGACTTTGAAAAACAGTAGCTACTCTAGCAACTATGCATAGTCCATTCAGCAATGAATTAGAACACTCTCAGCTATTTGGCATGTTCATATATATATATATATATATATATATATATATATATGATCAAGCTTATATATATATATATATATATATATATATATAAACATGTTACAGAAATCAATGAATTTTAATGAAACTTGGTTATAAACAACCGACAATTTGAAATGAATTGTTTGAACATTATTTTTTATTGATACTTGTATTTAAGTAGATATTCTGTTCTTTAATTAAACAGTATTATATATTTATATCTACTGGCCTGATTATTTACGATAAATTGTTATAATGAAAATGCGTGCCATTTCGGCAGGATTCGAACCTGTGACCCCTATTTCCATAGGGGAAGCTACCACCTTTGATCTGGCAACGTCTTCGACCACGAATAGCCAATATGATCAAGCTTAAAGCCATACCATGTTAAAACACCATATAATCACTCCACTTTTTTTTTTTTAATCGTGTCACCCCCAAGCAAGGCATTCCACTGCCACTATAGCGCAGGAGGTTGCATAGAGCGATTGGGTATGAGAAATGTCAGAAGGAGGGTGATAGGCGACTTAGGATGTACATAGGGAGAGAGTTGGAGAGAGTGGGTGTGAGTTAGTGTGTTAGGAGATGTCTATTGATCCTACATTTAAACTCCTGGAGGTTGTAGCCGTCGGGGAAGCAAGCATGCAGTAGGGAACTCCACAGGCGGGAAGTGCGAGGAAAGAAGCTATTGGAGTAGAAATCGCGGTTACATTTCATCGGTTTCACTGTAAAAGGGTGGGACCTAGTTGCCAATCTAGTATCTCGTGCAAATTCACATCTAGGGGGCACCAGAGATTTAAGTTCATCAGAGCAGAAGCCATGAAAGTATTTATAGAAGAGGCACAGGGAAGCCACGTCATGCCGGTAAGAGAGGGACTGCAGGCGGTCAGCCAAGTCGGTATCAATCACATTACAGATTCTTCGCTGTATTTTGTCAAGAACCCCGAGGAGAATAGCAGGGGCACCTGACCAGATGTGGTAGCAGTACTCAATACATGGGCGGATGGTAGATTTATATAAGTGCAGGATAGATTCAGATGGAAAGAATTTCTGGGCCCTGCACAGAGAGCCGACTTTCATAGCAGCGGATTTAGCAATGGATTCGACGTAGTCATTCCATTTGAGGTCCGCTGAGAGTCAGGCCAAGCAGGCGTAGTGTTTTACTCTCTGGGAGGCAAGCCTGTCTCAAAGAGGGTGAAATTGATTTTTTTGTGAATATGTGTTAATGAGTTTCATCGGCCCCAAGTCTCAGATAAAACTGAGTACCTGTAACTCTATGAGTTATCTCCAGTTTTTGTTAATAATTACTGTTTTTTTTTTGTGTGGACACCATTCTTTATAAACTGATTAAATAGGAACTGTAAAGTGAATTGTCTGGGACCTCAATATTCCTTTTTTAGACAGTATCAAAACATTTAATTTGAAATGGCTTTGTTATTCCTTAATACATTGTCAGCCGCTAGGATAGTTTGTTCACTGTGTTATGCAAGATAAGATCTGGTCTGGTGCACCTGCTATATATTTAGAAATTCTTAATAAAATCCAAAGAAGAATCTGCAACATTATTGGTTCCAATCTGGCATCTTGGATTTAGCCACTTTCGCAACATGGTGCCTTTTCTATAAGTATTTTGGGGGTAATTGTTCTGATTGACTTTCCGCTATGGTACCTAGACTTTAAGTGCAGTACTAGATTGGCAATAAGTTCTCATCATTTTACACTTGAAATGGCTGGATGTAACCTTCCCTAAGAATACTTTCATGAAAATTGCTCTGATGAACTTTCCTCTATGGTATCTAGACTTTATGAATTTAAGTGCAGTACTAGATTGACAGTAAGGTCTCATCATTTTACAGTTGAAATGGTTAGATGTAACCTTTCCTAAGAATACTTTCATGATAATTGCTCTGATGAACTTTCCTCTATGGTTTCTTTTTTTTAAATCATATCACCTCGAGCATGGCGGTAACACCACTGATGTGCAGGGGGTTACGATGACCATTGAACTGTGCTCTCTGTGACTCTGACTTAAAGATATGTTCCGGAAAGAGGTATATATATTATTCAAAGTAGCTAAGTGGTTTTGGCAAATGTAACCGGGTAGGACAATCTAGCAAGTAGCCATAATGAACAGTACTTGTCGTATGCAGTATGCTGATCTCGGCATAGTCAATAGACATAGACCTATAGACCTATATACATCCTTGCCTTTGTCTGTATTTATGGCTGACACCAGCCAATCATATTACTTTTAGGGAGAACCAAAGCATATGCCTATTCATCACATATTCATTACATCACTTAACCTCTCCTCTCTTCTACTATTTGTTGTTCTGTCTCATTGTGTTTGTCTTACTTGTATTAATATCCCTTAGCACGGATATTGTGCTGTAGATATTCAGCATACATTTGGTTATCATCCTGTCACCTTGGCAATACAACAATCTGGTATGAGCAGCAATTTTGAACAAGGCCAGTACAATCAAACCATTGGTCATGATGACATTAACCTTGTGATAGCACAACCATTAGCATTTTCTGAAAAGTTCCAGTTCCAACTGTAGCGTTTTTTTTTTTTCAGGCAGTTCATAGCTGTACCACACACTGTGATTGTTTTCCCAGGCAAATATCATCACGAATCACCTCCTTAAAAAATCAGCCCTGATAAGATTTTAATTTGGGTCTTATGCTAGAGGATGTGCGTTGTGGCACAGTGGATATCGGCTCGGAATGAGAAATCGGGTAGCCGAGTTCGAATTCCAGCTGAATTCATTGCTTTCAATTATGCGCAAATACCCTTGGGAAAGGTATTAATCTGTCTCTTCCCTCCAGTTATGGGTTAAATAACAGGACAGATTGGGTTCTATAGCTTTGGTCGGCAACCAGTCGACTGCAGAAAGCAATGGCAACCTACTGCGGGATAATCTTCTGCCCAGTCAGTCATGTCTCTTTCGAGACATGATCGCCCAAGTGTGTATCACGTATGGCACTTAACTGACTGACTGACTTATGCTAGGAATTCTAATGTTCGAATCACTTGGCCACATGCTCATTGAGAAGTACCCACCTTTAAAAGACTGTGTATTCTGTTTTTTTTTATCATGTGGGAGTTTATAATAAATTCCTTTTTTTTTACCATGATAGTATATCTTATTGCATGTCATTAAATAAATAAGAGATTAACTACAGTAAAAACATTATCAGTGAACTATATCAATTAATCTTGTTTACAAGTTTACTTACTACATTTCCACTAATTTATTATTGACACTTTGCCAGTGGGAAGGATACCACACTGATAATGAAGTTATTGATATGAAGGTTTTTGTGAGCTCCAAAGATTCCCTTATCTCTAAAACATGCATCCTCACTCATGAGCTATCTTGGTTAATATTGTTTTTATAAACATATCCTGGCTTTTTCATTAAGAATACTTTGTTACCTGAAAGGACGTCTCTTTTTTTTTTTTTTTTTTTTTATAATCGTATCACCCCGAGCAAGGCGGTAACGCCACTGATGTGCAGGGGGGCTACGTAATAGTGAATAGATTGGAAAAGAGAAAAGCCGGAAACCACATCCTAAACAGGGAACAAGGGATGAGCCTCTTCTCACTTTGGTTTCTTTTTTTTTTTCTTCAATTGGAGTAGATAGATCTATCTACCGCCTGGTTCACACTCCACCCACGTCTATTGAACAGGTGAAGAGGCTCATCCCTTGTTCTCTGTTTAGGATGTGGTTTCCAGCTTTCTCTTTTCCAATCTTCTCACTTTGTTTTTTGTTTTTTTTTTCAATTGGAGTAGATAGATCTATCTACCGCCTGGTTCACACTCCACCCACGTCTATTGAACAGGTGAAGAGGCTCATCCCTTGTTCCCTGTTTAGGATGTGGTTTCCGGCTTTTAGAATATTTCACTATGTAAATTAAATCATAAACAATCAATATACGACAAAGGGGTGCTGAAAAATTCTTTCTCTAAAGGTGTTAAAAAATATTCTGATGTCTTAGTCATCTGGTCTAATTTTGTAAATTGGTTTGGTCTGAAAACTTTACATGACTCCTAATAGTATTAATATTTTTGTGAATTTCAAGGATTGCCTTGTTTCCAAAACTTATAAGCTTTAGCAACTAACCCTAGTTTTATAAAAACATACTAATTTCTATCTGACCTTTTGAGATTTCTCAATATTTACACTATTTACATTTGGACTATTGTCCTTATCTTTGTTGTTGTTATCAGAATGTATTGGCTATTGTTCTCTCTGGACTTCATTAGGTATATATCAGTTTGGTTTACTTACAGGCAGTTACGATCGTGGAACTCTGAAAGGAAGGTGGCCACTTAGAGGCCGAGATTTTTCTGAGGAGGGGTGCAAACTCAAGCATACTTCAAAACTATTGTATACACAACTTAGGAATGAGTTTGATTATAAGTATCTTACTTCACTAAATTAAATGGAATAATTTTTATTCATAAGCAGTTCTAAGTGGAGTCCTAATCTATTCTTGCCCCCTTTTCAACTCTCAAGCTGTTGGAACACGAGGGGTTAATTTCAAAAGAAAACCAAATGTCTGTTTCTATCTCTCTTGTTGTTTTATTTTGTTTCTTTTTTTCTTTCAAACTGGTCTCTGAATGCGTCCTTAAAAAGCTAAATGGAAAAGAAAACACGGAAGGAAAAGAGCTGAAAATAAAATCTTATCCAAATCAGAGACTGATCAGTTTCATTAATATTTGAAACTTATAAAAGTGTGTGTGTGGGGAGGAGCAACCAGCCAAAATGGTGCAAAATGGTGGGGTGGGGTGGGGTGGGGTGGGGTGGGTCCTGCATCTACACCAACCATAGAATCACCACTAACTACAGGAAATTATGAACTTCATCCTTTATTTAATCTAAGGGGGTAGACTGTTCTTTTTACACTGCCTATGTGTTAAGTTCAAGCACACTCTTCTCAGCTGAGGGATTGAACTTGCGATTATTATCACCAAATTCATGAAGCAATACTTTAATCAACACAGTTAATATTCTAGGAATATGACCTAAGTACAGTCAGAGTGTAGATATTCTGATAAAATTTTAATTTCTAAAACTATTTTGTAACATAGTAATACTTATGTTAGTACATGCAAGTAGTAGTCCCAGTGGTCTGGTGAGTAACATGTGAATCTGTGACAGAGTGTTCAGATACCCTAAACTTATGAAAAAGTGAAGACATTAAAAATATCACATTTTTATTTATACTATGCTAGTATGTATAATTAATACTGCTGCCATATCTTGTCGAGTGCTCCAGCTATCCACCTTGGGGTCCTTGACAAAATCCAATGGAGAATCTGTAATGTAATTGATCCCGACTTGGCAGCTCAGATACAGTCACTTTCTCACCAGCGCAAAGTGGCTTCCTTGTATCTCTTCTACAAATACTTTCATGGTTTCTGCTCCGATGAACTTAGCTCACTGGTGCCTCCTATATATGAATTTGCTTGAGCCACAAGATTAGCAACTAGGTCTGACCATTTTACTGTGGAACCAATAAATTGTAAATGCAAATTCTACTCCAGCAGCTTCTTTTCTCACACTTCCCACCTGTGGAATTCGTTTCCATTTACTTGCTTCCCTGACAGCTGCAATCTCCAAGAATTTAAATGTAAAGTCAATTGTCATCTCCTATCTCACTAATTTGGATCATCTCTCTCATCCCTCCTTCTTCGTCCACTCCACTCTCATTAGTATTCTCATTCTTCTCTTACCTACTTACTGACACCCCTTATAACCTGTTACTCTTTCTCATAACTTTCCTCCTATGTAACCTCCTGCAAAACAGTGGCAGTAAAATGCCTTGCTTGGGACAATATGATTATAAAAAAATAAAAATAAAAATTTCTATATTATTATAATGGGGATATAAAGTGGGGGATTAATTCTACATTACAATTAATATATAAACTGATCCCTCACTTTATGGTCACATTCATCCTTCTCTTACCCACTTCCTGACATCTCCTATAAGCTGTCACTATTTCTCATAACTTTCCTCCTATGTAAACCCCTGCAAAACAGTGGCAGTGAAATGCCTTGCTTGGGGTGATATGATTACAGTATATATATTGAAAGCAGAAATAGGGGTTGTTCCATTGAGAGAAATTGGTGTTAGTGAAAAAGCGTGAGAAACCATGAATGTTTTGTTTAAAGTGTAGATTTATTGCTATTATTATTAATGTTACTTGCTTTTGTATAATACATTAAGTGTCTAAAATGATATTTGTGTTGCTACATGTGTTCCGAGTCCAAAGTTGACTCTCTTCAGGCGAATGAATTTCTGACTTTACTTATCGAGGTCAGCTTGTCTTTTTCAATAATACAAAAGCACTTGAATTTTATCAATGCATGTACTCAAACTGTTGTCCATCACAATTTACACAGTTTTGAATCTATAATTCAGAAATTTTCGTTCTCCTAGATTAGTTGCCAACAATCGCTAAGGATCCCAGTTTACCTTACTATATAACCCATAGGTAAGAAAAGAGATTGGTTTATACCTTTTTTAAGGATATTTATGTAAACCTCATGAGTTCTATCTATCCTGGTTTTAAGAATTCAGGCTTTTCTTTCTTCTAGAGTAATCGTAACCAAGGCTGAAGAACTTAGTTTATTCTACAAGATATATAAATACTGTGTTGAAGAAAACACTTGCCTTCAAAAAACTCAGGGCATCTGCATGCTGAAGCCACTGGCTCCATGCTACAAAAAAAAAAAAAAAAAGCCAGGGCAAACCCATTCTGTCATTTATAAACAGTTAATGAAATAGTCTTCATGTTGATAGGATAACCCAGATTATCTTTGAACACAAAGTTCGTGGCAGTGAACAAGTGAGAGAAATCAACAAAATGGACAAGTGAAGTTATACCTCTGTGAATTTGTGACATTTTGCTACAGATATTCAATAATATATAATAATTTATAAACATTTTATGGTTAACGATATATAATAATAATTACATATGTGTATGTGTATAAATATATATATGCAATTTGTTCTATATATTATTTATATATTGTATATATGTGATACTTATTGGAAAGTGCTCAATATTAGTGATAGAGATAACATATTCAGTTGGATTGATGTGAGTTCGTGACCCTGGGTTTCATGCTTCTGTGTAATAATAATTACAACAATTTTTCAGATATTGACAGTCAGAGGTCAATTATGAAATCTGACCTCAAACACTAACTTTATAATATTCAACTTTATATTAGCCAACTTAAAATATTTTTATCAGCTGTTTCATTGCTTCAACTGAAATTTTAACATTGCTTTCACAGTAAAATTATCAGTATGAATAGTACTGTTGTTGGAACCCATAAATGAAAAAATATCAGAAAATGCTAGGCATCACTATGGTTTGCAGTTTTTATTATAAAGCCAACTACAAGTTGTCATGTGATCATAGCTCAGTTTGAATGCATTTAAACAAACAGAAATCTATTAGACACCATCAAAAGCATTCTCATAGAAAATATGGCCATAATAGCCTCATTCAAATATAAAAAATGGCCAAAATTAACAGAAACATTAATAGCAAAAAAGAAAATTTTAATGTGATAGATGACCTTGAACAGTGGATGTAACTGACAGATACATCCGGCCATAAATAAGGTCAACAAAAGTGACAACTGACTTGAAAGGCAATGGGTTCAGCCAGATGTGATTGATAGATAAATCTGTCTGTAGATAAGGTCAACAAAGTGACCACCCAAAAAAATAAAAATGCATGGCTGAAGAGGAGTGGTCATGTGGGTCGTGTGGGAGTTTTAAGATTGTATAAAATCTAGAATTTTGGCTGAAGAAAATATCCCTGCTGGCTTCTGACTCCCAACTCCTGACAGCTCCTTTGTGTGTGCAAACTCTCTCCAGCTGCCCTTCTTCTCCACACAAGCATCACCATTGAAGAATAAAAATATAAGATTATATTCTTAGGTATACGTGGTCCTAATTTTCCAGCAGTAGTATACAACACAAACACTCAACAATATCAGTCATGAACATCCACAAGATGCTCTGTTTAAAAGAAAAAAACAAAAATTTCCATCACTATAGATCAGTCAGTTAAATGCCATATGTGATACATGCTTGGGTGATCATGTTTTGAAAGAGACATGACTGACTGGGCAGAAAATTATCCTGCAGTAGGTTGCCATTACTTTCTGCAGTAGACTGGTTGCCAGCCAAGGTTATAGAACCCAATCTGTCCTGTTATTTAACCCATAACTGGAGGGAAGAGACCTATTAATACATTTCCCAAGTGTATTTGCACATAAGTGAATGCAAGATATTCAACTGGAATTCAAACTCGGCTCCCTGATTTTTTGTTCTGAGCCGATATCTGCTGCACCTCAACGCACATCCACAGCAAGTCAGTTAAGTGACATATGATACATGCTTTGGGTGATCATGTCTCAAAAGAGACATGACTTACTGGTCAGAAGATTATTTCACAGTAGGTTGCCATTGCTTTCTGCGGTAGGCTGGTTGCCAAGGCTATAGAACCCAATCTGTTCTGTTATTTGACTCATAGCTAGAGGTGGGGAGAGATATATTATATTATTAATTAGTAATTAGTGGGGGATCAGTTTATTACTTCATAACAATAGGAAACCGATCCCCCACTTTATACCCAGTAGAAGCCTTAATCATGTCTCTAACTATTATATTCAGTCAGTCAGTTAAGTGCCATACGTGATACACACTTTGGGTGAACATGTCTTGAAAGAGACATGACTGACTGGGCAGAAGATTATCCTGCAGTAGGTTGCCATTGCTTTCTGCGGTAGACTGGTTGTCAACTAAGGCAATAAAACACAGTCTGTCTTATTATTTAACCCATAGCTAGAGGGAAGAAATGGATTAATACCTTTCCCAAGGTTATTTGTGCGCAAGTGAATGCAAGGAGTTCAACTGGAATTCAAACTCAGCTCTCCGATTTCTTGTTCGGAGTCAAAATCCCCTTCACCACAATGCACATCCTTCATCACTATATATAAAACATATATAAAAATTTGTGGCCTCCCTCTGTCTCTTCTATAAATATTTTCATGGCTTCTGCTCGGATGAACTTAAGTCACTGATGCCTCCTCAACAGGTGTTTACTCGTGCAACCAGACTGGCAACTGGGTCCCACCCATTCACAGTCAGGTTAGCCAAATGCAGACGACAATTCTACTCCTGCAGCTTCCTCTCTCGCACTTCCCGCCTGTGGAACTCACTCCCGTATTCTTGCTTTCCTGACGGCTACAACCCCCAGAAATTTAAATGCAAAGTTAATACTCATCTACTAACCACTGGCCTCTAGCTCTCTCCCCTCCCCTGTATAACCTTCCCTTTCTCTCCACCTATGTATCTGTCATCGCACCTTCTTTCTCAGCTTTCTATTGTTCCTTTCTAACTAGCTTGTACTCCTCACTCTTTTCTAATTAATCTTTTTACATTTATGTAACCCCCTGCACATCAGTGGCGTTTCCGCCTTGCTCGGGGTGAAATGATTAAAAAAAAAAAAAAAAAAATTGAAAACTATAAATTTTGATAATGGCTTCATATCTAGAAAAGAAAACACTTGTGTGAATGCGAGAAAAAATTAATAAAAAGCTTAATCACAATACTGTTTCAGTCATCTTCAATGAAGCTTACATATATATATATATATATATAAAAAGTATTAGGACGCCATCGTAAAAATACGTTTCCAATTCTAATTTAAAAATCACTTGTTTCTGATGAAGGACCGAGGGCGGTCTGAAATATAAAACACTATAAAAATAAACAAATACTGTTTAAAAAAGTACGTTTTTAAATTCAAAACTTTTTATTAATATTCTTTCCTATACATATTAAGACAGTATACGTGGATGATCATCACTATATATATATATATATGTATATAGCATAATGATGATCCACATATACTGTCTTAATATTTATAGGAAAAACTACTAAAAAGTTGTAAGTTTAAAAATGTGATTTTTGGATAGTATTTATTTCTATTATATATATATATATATATATATATATATATATATATATATTTGATATTTCAGACAACCCTTATTCCCCCATAGCTGAACACTTCAATCAACCAGGACACACATTAGAAAACTGCAAATGTTTACTGATAGATTCCGATTTTAGTTCTACATACTCACGTAGAAAGAAAGAAAAATACTGGATTTTAAAATTAAATACATATAGGCTAGGGTTAAATAGAGACTTAGGTATTTTGAATCTTTATAAATATTTCAAAAGTTAAACATTTTTTAGATATGCTTAAAACATTTTTCTTTAAAAAATATTTAAAAGTATTATTACAGTTAGGTTTACGTTTAAAAATATCCCAAAACTCTATCGCTTTCTATGTCACGTGATGTAAACTTCTCGCGAAAGATGCTCTTCACGACTAGTTTAAATTTTAAAATCTTTTCTTTCTGATGAAAGGCCGAGGCCGGTCTGAAATATCAAATATATATATAATTATATATATATATTGAGTAGATAGACTAATTGGAGTAGATAGACTAAACTATCGCCCAGTTCACACTGCACCCACGTCTATTGAACAGGTGAAGAGGCTCATCCCTTGTTTCCTGTTTAGGATGTGGTTTCCAGCTTTCTCTTTTCCAATATTTTTACTCTTACGTAGCCCCCTGCGCATCAGTGGCGTTATCGCCTTGCTTAGGGTGATATGATTAAAAAAAAAAAATATATATATACATGTGTGTGTGGGTGTAAAAATAATTATCAAAAAAGTGTTTATTAAATTTCACCGTAATTCAATATTTATATTACCGTTATTTTTATATCTTGTTTTCTTTACCTTTCTACTGTTGCACACCTGAAATTATCAAAAATAATCAAATGTAGGTAACAGGCACACATCTATACTAAGTCCTCCCTACCCCATTTTGCTAAAAACGATTTCGAGGACTTCGGCTCTCACAACAGCTGAAACTGAATTTCACATGTAGAAAGGTTGTTTGTCTCAGGTTACGAAAAAGAAATAAAGAATAAAATTCTGGCATTTTGCCACATTTAGGCTGTTCAACTGATCAATTATAAGCATCGTCTTACCAAAGACCTAACTAAAAATATTTTCACCTCCCCAAAGCACTATTAATGAATATGAAGGCCAAATGATATTGTATCACTAATTTCTTGCATAATTATAAATTCTTTTTTTTGATATCTTTGTCGGAATTTTGTATTTTTATGATGATTTGGTTTCAGTGTTTAAATATTTTTGTATTATTTTTTTAATCATTTCACCCCATGCAAAGCAATAATGCCACTGAGATGCAAGAGATTACTGTGAAAGAGAATTAGAAGACTTTACTGAGAAAAAGTGGGGAGAAAATTAAATAAAGGAAGATGGTGATTGCATTTAAATATTTTGAAGATTCTGGGTTGTCCGTGTCTGAAAAAGATCCTTTTGGTAAAAATATGTCTATGCCGGTGAAGTGGTTAAGCAATATAAGGAAAGTCAGTCAGTCAGTTAAGTGCCATACGTGATACACGCTTTGGGCGATCATGTCTCGAAAGAGACACGACTGACTGGGCAGAAGATTATCCCACAGTAGGTTGCCATTGCTTTCTGCGGTAGACTGGTTGCCGACCAAGGCTATAGAACCCAATCTGTCCTGTTATTTGACTCATAGCTAGAAAGAGAAGATATGTATTATATTATTATGTAGTAATAAGTGGGGGATCAGTTTATTACTTCATAACAATATAAAACAGATCCCCCACTTTATGCCCAGTATAAGCCTGAATCATATGTTCAACTATTACATTCGGTCAGTCAGTTAAGTGCCATACGTGATATACTCTTTGGGCGATCATGTCTCGAAAGAGACATGACTGACTAGGCAGAAGATTATCCCGCAGTAGGTTGCCATTGCTTTCTGCGGTAGACTGGTTGCCGACCAAGGCTATAGAACCCAATCTGTCCTGTTATTTAACCCATAACTGGAAGGAATAGACGGAAAATTTTAATCTCATTTCTAAGCAGTCTGTCTGAAATGGATATTTAATTACCGTGTTAGTAATGACCTAAGGATTGTGATAAAAAAAAACCATAATCAAGAAAATTAGGTAAAAATTTATATCAAAATTACTTACTAAATATAGTCAATTTAAAATATTCAGTTAAGTACCATACATGATACATGCTTTGGACAATCATGTCTTGAAAAAGTTCATGACTGACTGGGCTGAAGATTATCCCACAGTAGGCTGCCATCACTTTCTGCAGTAGACTGGTTGCTAGCCTAGGCTACAGAACCCAATCTGTTTTGTTATTTGACTCAGAACTGGAGGGGGAAGAAATGTATTATATTATTAATTAGTAATTAGTGGGGGATCAGTTTATTACTTCATAACAATAGAAAACCGACACCCCACTTTATCCCCAGTAGAAGGTTTAATCATATCTCCAACTATTATATTCAGTGAGTCAGTTAAGCGCCATATGTGATACATGCTTTGGGCAATCATGTCTCGAAAAAGACATGACTGACTGGGCAGAAGATTATTCTGCAGTAGATTGCCATTGCTTTCTGTGATAGAGTGGTTGCCAGCCAAGGCTATAGAACCCAATCTGTTCTGGTATTTAACCCATAACTAGAGGGAAGCGACAGATTAATACCTTTCCCAGGGGTATTTGTGCATAAGTGAATGCAAGGAATTCAACTGGAACTTGAACTTGTCTCTCCGATTTTGCATTCTGAGCCAATATCCACTACCCCACAATGCATACTAATCTATTTGATTGATGACTACTAACTAATCAACTAACGGAAAAATTCAAAATGAGTATGATCGACACTATTCCAGTTCTTTTTCTATGTGCTCTGTCTAAAATATTGGGTTACCTAAAAATTGTTTTTAGTTTACACTATTTACATTATTTGGACTATTGTCTTCATCTTCATTTCCATTTTCATGATGTTTCGGCTGTTGTGCATTCTGGTTTTCTTCAGCTGCTAGGAATTTTGAACCAAACCCTTTATTACAATCTCTGGGGTATATTATACACATTTCTTGTGCGAAGCCACTTCTGGTGGTCATGAGTTATCTGCCTTTAACTCGGCATTCTAAGGAATGGAAACAAAGATGTGGACAATAGTCCGAATAATGTAAATACTGTAAATACTACCTCATCTCAGAAATATAGACAAATAGAATGATCTATTATTAAACGTCGTAGAAATGGCAACAAAGATGAGAACAATAGTCTGAATAATGTAAATACTTTAAATACTACCTCATCTCAGAAATATAGACAAATAGAATGATCTGTTATTAAACGTCATACAAATGGCAAGAAAGATGAGGACAATAGTCCAAATAATGTAAATACTGTAAATACTACTTCATCTCAGAAATATAGACAAATAGATTGATCTATTATTAGACATTGTATAAATGGCAACAAAGATGAGGACAATAGTCCGAATAATGTAAATACTGTAAATACTACCTCATCTCAGAAATATAGACAAATAGAATATTCTATTATTAAACGTCGTACAAATGGCAACAAAGATGAGGACAATAGTCCGAATAATGTAAATACTGTAAATACTACCTCATCTCAGAAATATAGACAAATAGAATGATCTATTATTTAACGTCGTACAAATGGCAAGAAAGATGGGGACAATAGTCCGAATAATGTAAATACTACCTCATCTCAGAAATATAGACAAATAGAATGATCTATTATTAAACGTCATACAAATGGCAAGAAAGATGAGGACAAAGTTCGAATAATGTAAATACTACCTCATCTCAGAAATATAGACAAATAGAATGATCTATTATTAAACGTCATACAAATGGCAAGAAAGATGAGGACAAAGTCCGAATAATGTAAATACTACCTCATCTCAGAAATATAGACAAATAGAATGATCTATTATTAAACGTCATACAAATGGCAACAAAGATGAGGACAAAGTCCGAATAATGTAAATACTACCTCATCTCAGAAATATAGACAAATAGATTGATCTATTATTAGACATTGTATAAATGGCAACAAAGATGAGAACAATAGTCCAAATAATGTAAATACTGTAAATACTACCTGATCTCAGAAATATAGACAAATACTGTTTTTGGTTTATTAAGCAAATTTTCTACTTAATAAAAATTTACATTGTTTGAACCCTCCATCTTTATTGTCATATTAACAATGTTTCAGCAGTTGTACACTCTGACCTTTATTCGGTGATTGGATTTTTTAACTGAAACCTTTATTTTGATCACTGGGGTAGATTGTTCTTGTTCTACAAGTCATGCTGCTTCAAGATGCTTTAGTTATCTCCATTTAACTCAACTTTCTAACTTTTTGTTCACCACTACTGTCACCAGGTATTGAACTCACAACGCTTTGTGTCAATTCATGGGACCCAACCAATGTTTTTATCTGCAATTTTTCCTTGAGGACAATAGTATTACATCTCTTATCAGTACACAATTGCATTAATTAATTTGATGACCACATTAGTTAGGTTGAGGTTAGAGGATGTGAGTGCAAATTAAATCAGAAGCTGTTTCCGTTTCATGGGTTTTTTTTAATCGTTCACCACAAGCAAGGTGATAATGTCACTAAGATGCAAGAAACTACTGGAAGCGAAAGAGAAGAGAATGATTTTAGAAGGAACCAGAAACTTAATATTAAAGAGGAAACAAATGATAAATATCTTCTCTTATTTAAAAGACTGGGGAAGTTTGTGAACGTTGCTTTAATGATTGTAGAAACTCATAACCTGTGTGTTATCATAAAAATGCAACAATAACAATGAAAAAATAAAAAATCATCAAAATTGATAATTTCTTACTGGTAGCGTGAAGAAACAGAGACAGTATTTCAAACATCTCTCTGCTTTTTCATGTTATGCTCAAAATGATTTATGAAGATTATTTATCAAATAAATTGAGACAACTTATGAATAATATAGTTTTTTATCATGCATGTATAAATTTAGAATTATAACACACAATTCAAATTTGCAAATAATGATATTTTTTCTCTGATTAAAGTACCAGTTTAGTTTGAATGGAATTGATATAAATATTCACTTACCAATGTTGTGAAAAATGACGTAACATACAAAATAGGTATTTAAATCATTTTACTAAGGTTTTCCATGTGAGTCTTTAATTTAGACTTTTTCTATTTGGACTATTAGACTACATTTAGACTATTGGACTACATTCCTAACACTTTCATTTGGACTATTGGTCTAAATTTCTAACACTTTCATTTGGACTACTGGACTACATTTAGACTATTGGTCTACATTCCTAACACTTTTATTTAGACTATTTGGTCTAAATTCTTAAAACTTTCATTTGGTCTATTGGACTACATTTAGACTACTGGTCTAAATTCCTAACACTTTCATTTGGACTATTTGTCTAAATTCCTAACACTTTCATTTGGACTACTGGACTACATTTAGACTATTTGGTCTAAATTCCTAACACTTTCATTTGGACTATTGGACTACATTTAGACTATTTGGTCTAAATTCCTAACACTTTCATTTCGACTATTGGACTACATTTAGACTATTGGGCTACATTCCTAACACTTTCATTTGGACGATTGGTCTAAATTCCTAACACTTTCATTTGGACTGTTGGACTACATTTAGACTCTTGGTCTACATTCCTAACATTTTCATTTGGACTATTTGTCTAAATTCCTAACACTTTCATTTGGACTATTGGTCTAAATTCCTAACACTTTCATTTGGACTATTGGACTACATTTAGACTATTTGGTCTAAATTCCTAACACTTTCATTTCAACTATTGGACTACATTTAGACTATTGGGCTACATTCCTAACACTTTCATTTGGACGATTGGTCTAAATTCCTAACACTTTCATTTGGACTATTGGACTACATTTAGACTATTTGGTCTAAATTCCTAACACTTTCATTTCGACTATTGGACTACATTTAGACTATTGGGCTACATTCCTAACACTTTCATTTGGACGATTGGTCTAAATTCCTAACACTTTCATTTGGACTGTTGGACTACATTTAGACTCTTGGTCTACATTCCTAACATTTTCATTTGGACTATTTGTCTAAATTCCTAACACTTTCATTTGGACTATTGGTCTAAATTCCTAACACTTTCATTTGGACTATTGGACTACTTTAGACTATTTGGTCTAAATTCCTAACACTTTCATTTCAACTATTGGACTACATTTAGACTATTGGGCTACATTCCTAACACTTTCATTTGGACGATTGGTCTAAATTCCTAACACTTTCATTTGGACTATTGGACTACATTTAGACTATTTGGTCTAAATTCCTAACACTTTCATTTCGACTATTGGACTACATTTAGACTATTGGGCTACATTCCTAACACTTTCATTTGGACGATTGGTCTAAATTCCTAACACTTTCATTTGGACTGTTGGACTACATTTAGACTCTTGGTCTACATTCCTAACATTTTCATTTGGACTATTCATCTACATTCCTAACACTTTCATTTAGACTGTTAGTCTAAATTCTTAACACTTTCATTTGGACTATTGGACTACATTTAGACTATATGGACTAAATTCCTAACACTTTTTTTGGGCTATTGTACCACATTCCTAAAACTTTCATTTAGCATTTGGTTCCAGTATGGTCACCAAAGTTAAGCAATATTGAACCTGGTCAGTATCTAGATGTGCGACCCCCCCCCCATCATACTCATGGAGAGAGATAATTGCAAGGCAGCATCAGTTCAGTTTATTCTCTTAACTGACATTTATTAAACTTTACTACTATTTTTGAAAGCGCTTGCCAGGTGTTTTATCTTTAACTGTGTCTTATTATTTTATTTTCTGCAATAATTATGTTTTCGAGTAGTAAAAAAATATATATCCTCTCTATTATAAGAAAGATTGTTGTGTATTTATTTGTATATGTATATGTACACTAAGGATGTGCCTTGTGGTGTCGTGGATATTGATTCGGTTCAAGAAATGGGGAGCATAAGTTTGGTTTCTAGTTGAATTCACTGCATTCACTTATGCACAAATACCCATGGGAAAGGTATTAATCGGTCTCTTCCTTCCAGTTATGGGTTTAAATAACAGGACAGATTGGGTTCTATAGATTTGGCTGGCAACCAGTCTATTGCAGAAAGTAATGGCAGTCTACTTCGGGATAATCTTCTGCCCAGTCAGTCATGTCTCTTTTAAGATATGATTGCCCAAAGCTTGTATCACATATGGCACTTAACTGACTGACTGAATATAATAGTTGGAGACATGATTAAGACTTCTATTGAGCATAAAATGGGGGATCGGTTTTCTATTGTTATGAAGTAATAAACTGATCTCCAATTAATTACTAATTAATAATATAATACATCTCTTCTCCCTCTAGCTCTGAGTCAAATAACAGGACAGATTGGCATGATGGTAAACTGCATCTGGCAGCAAGGCTTCTGATTGGGAGGTTGTGAGGCTCATGGAACCACATCTTAATTGCTGTTGTTTGCAGGTCCACTCTGACCCAGAGTCATAGCACCTGTTAGGGTCCCAGCTATGGGAAAATAGTTAACCCTCTAAACAGGGGTCAAAACTATGAAAGTATAAAAACAGACTTTTATGAAATATATACATACAAATTTTTGAAGGAAAAATATTATCAACAAAACTATTTTGAATGAAAAATGTTACCAACAAAAATACGTTTTAGAAGGAACTAATGCGTTGTGGTGCAGATGTGTATGGTGGTGAAGTGGATATTGGCTTGGAACGAGAAATTGGGGAGCCAAGTTCGAATTCCAGTTGAAACGGTATCAGTCCAACTATTCCCTCTAGCTATGAGTCAAATAACAAAACAGATTGGGTTCTATAGCCTTGGCCGGTAACTAGTCTACTGCAGAAAGCAATGGTAACCTACTGCGGGATAATCTTCTGCCCAGTCAGTCCTGTCTCTTTCGAGATATATGATCACCCAAAGCATGTATCATGTAATGCACTTAACAGACTCACTGATATGTAACACACACACACACACACACACACACACTTATATCTTATAAGTATTACAAACTAATGGGTTAGCTGTTCACTGTTTGTAGGAATTTACTTTTTTACGAATGTTCGATACTTAGTAAAGGGGCTAATAATAAACAAGCAACAAAACACAATGGCTTTTGTGTTGCAGTAAACTATGTTTTCATTATAAACTTGTAATAAAAATATTACAATATATATTGAGCACCCATAGCTCAGAGGTAGAATCACCGACTGATGCCAATTTGGTCAGGTTTCAATCCTGGGTAAATAGCAATCGGATGTCTAACCATACTGATGAGCTGTGATATAGTGAAACAGATCTGTCTGCGAATTACTATATATATATATATATTTGACCCCATCAAAATCACAGGGTAAGTATATGTGGGAATGTACACATAGGTATATGTGCATAAAGTTAGTATAAGTATATATATATATATGTGTGTGTGTGTGTGTGTATATATGTGTGTGTGTGCATATATATATATATATATATATATATATATATATATATGTATGCATACATATATGTATATATACATATATATGTATGTATACATATATATTTCTCTCCTGTTATGCTCAAGAGTTTGGATTATTTTGTTTTTTTCATATGTTTTAGTGTAAGATCCTCAATAGTAGAATCATCAATATTTCTGTTGGCATCAATTTAGACAGCATATTAACATAAATATTTTGCCACTCGTAATAAAAATAGAATGTAACTAGCCAATCAGCAACTGGCTGAATTAGACACTTTTTATATCCAATATTCTCTGATAAATAGTCAGATTCCATGTCATAAGCTAATATTTGAATGGATGTCAGATGCGGTATAATAAGCCACAAATCTGATTACTCATCATTTCAATTTTTGTTCTTTTATCTTCTTTAACAGCAAAAATTCTGAATACAATGTGAGGACCATTCTGTAGAGTGTATCACTGTGTCAATTGCAGCAAGTCTCCTCAGTAAAGTTTGTACTTATAAATCTTAAGTTGGATTGCCAAAAGTTAATTCTGTTTAAAAATTGTTCATTTTACATTACATCCATAATGAACATACATGTAGATATATATATATATCATAGCTTCACACACATTCAAACTCTTAATGACAGAAATGGCTTCTCTCCCTCAATTGTAAAGATTATACAAAGCCATTTCTTTAATGGATATTTTCTGCATTATACATGAAAATAAATATAATTTTTTGTTGTCAAAACATATGGTTACGTATATGGATGTATTGTAGTGCAGTGGATATTGGCTCAGAATGCAAAATCAGGTTTTCTATTGTTATGAAGTAATGAACTGATCCCCCACTAATTTCTACTTAATAATATAATACATTTCTTCCCTCTCAATCTAGAAGTCAAATAACAGGATAAATTGGGTTCTATAGCCTTTGCTGGCAATCAGTCTACTACAGAAAGTAATGGCAACCTACTGCAGGGTATTCTTCTGCCCGGGTTGGTCATGTCACTTTCAAGACATGCTTACCCAAGTGTATCTCACATATGGCACTTAACTGATTGATTATACTGACTAGCAGTTCACTATTAGTTTTCTACTTCATGCAGCAAGTCTTGTATTTGTTGATATACTATTATTCCCAAGGGCACCTCAGCATGGTTTAATGGTTAGCAAGCTCGTCTTGCTAGAATCATTATAATTGAGTAGTGAGTTTGATTCTCACTGGGTACCCCCCTACTTTCAGCCGTGTGTCACGTCTAAGCTATGCTTAGAAAATCACCTTCCTCCAGGTTTGGAGTTTGGGAACAGGGCTAACAATCCTGCCGCATAAAAAAAACAAAAAAAACAGTTTGTTATGGAAATAGCAAAAACACTGTCCTACACACCATTGGGTGTAACGGAAAAGTTTTATTATTCCCAATCTTCGTTTTGATGATTATTCACACGGTAACCTTTAAGGGTTACAATCAAATAACTAGATATTTTTTGAATAGTCCTCATAGCTTTGTTGTATAAATCTATATTCATTTTTTTAATATAATATTTAACTATTGCATTTCAGTGTCTTCATAGAGAACTATTTTGTCTTACAGAAAGACATAATAACAAAAGATGAGAAAACATACAGAAACAATCTTTGTTCAAATGATTGCCACATTTAGATTTGATACTCCAAAAGCTTCAGTGTGTGAGTCTTGTATTTGTTGATATACTATTATTCCCAACCTCCATTTTGATGATTACTCACACAAAAACTTTTTAGGGTTACAATATATATATATATATATATATATATATATATATATTGTTGTATACCTACCTGTATACAGGAATGGGATGTTTCTGTCCTCTTAAATACATGGAGACTATTGGGTTAGAGGAAGGTGATTATACTGACTAGCAGTTCACTAGTGGTGTGGCCATAAAGTGAGGGATTAGTTTATATATGAATTATAATCTAGAATTGATCCCCCACTTTATATCCACATTATAACAACTAACTAGTGTTCATTGCAGCACGTGAGTCTTGTACTTGTTGACATACTATTATTCCCACCCTCCATTTTTGTGATTACTTATGTAGTAACCTTTTAGGGTTACAACAATCAAATAACTAGATATTTTTTGAATAGCCCTCATAGCTTTGTTATATAAAACTTTATTCCCCTTTTTATTTAATATGTAATTATTACATTTCAGTGTCTTCATAAAGAACCATCTGTTTGTAACTATTCTGGAAAGAGATTTTTGTAGAGGAATATCCTGGTCCTACCCAGCAATGGGTATGGCCTGGGTCATAAAAGACCGCAACGGGAACAAACTAGAGGATAGCGCTAGAGAGGATCAGAGATTTAGTGTGTTCGGGACTATACTAGAGTCTACGTCATTACATGGGAGTGATCAAGATTATCCGTCACTCTATGAGAGTCGACAGCCATCGACCTTAGACGTGAGTTAAACGTCACTAGACGGAAGCTTTCTTCTCAAGACGGACGCATACGTCCTATACAGAGACATTGCCTTCATAAGTGTTATTTGTGTTAACTGTTCGTTGGTGTACTGGTATTTGGTTTATTGTCCTAACGTATAATAAATCTCTATTTATATATACTTAGTGTTAAGAGCTATTTCTTGCATTATTCTTTCTCTGTTTATCCCCCCCCCCCCCGAGATACAACACTAATATACAACTCTTATCGGCTGATATACTATATTGTCTTGCAGAAAGTTGTAATAACAAAAGATAAGAAAACATACATAAACAATCTTTGTTCAAATGATTGCCACATTTAGATTTGATACTCCAAAAGCTTCAGTGTGTGAGTCTTGTATTCATTGATATACTATTATTCCCAACCTCCATTTTGGTGATTTCTTATGTGGTAACCTTTTAGGGTTACAACAATTAAATAACTAGATATTTTCTGGACAAGCCTCATAGCTTTGTTATATAAATCTTTATTCACTTTTTACTTATCTAAATTTATTTATAAATGGAACTTTTTCTCTGTGTGTGTGTGTGTGTGTGTGTGTGTCTATATATCCATTACCTATAGACTCCGAAACGGCTGAACCGATTTTCTTGAAAATTTACACACTTGTACTATATGCATCTGCGAGTGTTCTTAGCTAGGTTTTGTGTTGAGGTACCCCTGATAAATATTGAAAATTGATAATCGAAAAAATCGGGTTATAGAAAGAGTGATCCGATTTTAATCAAAGTTGATACACTCATAGACAAAGACATAAGAAACGATATTCAGAAGTTTCAAGGTTGCAGTTTTTACAATAGTGCAGAAAATCGATAATATATATATATATATATATAAATTATGTTTTAGAACATGCACATAATTTCTTTTATATATGTCCTCTTCCCTACAATCATATGGTTGTTTCAGTGTTTGGATTTAAACACTTCCTCATATATAGAAGAAATTATGTAGATGTTCTAAAAGATAATTTATAATAAATATTCACTGCTCTATACACCATATATCGAGCACTGTTTTAAATTAATATTTTGGACGGAAAGAATTTTTCTTTTTTCTCTCCTCATTCTATACTCACTCAGATATATATATATATATATAAAAGGCAACATGTTTGTGTGTGTGTGTCTGTTTATCTGTCTCTATGTCCTTTATACAAATCCACAATTTTTATCCGATTCTCATCAAACTTCACACAAATATTCTTTAGGCTGAGTCTGAGCTCCAAGACCATGGATTAGTTTCAAAGCTTTCATTACAGCCAAGCAATGCCGGGCTATACTGCTAGTTTAATATATAACTATTACATTTCATTGTCTTCAGAAAGAACCATCTGTTTGTAACGTACAACTTTTTTCAGCTGATATACAATAGTGTTTTACAAAAAGGCGTAATAAGAAAAGACGAGAAACCATACATAACAGTTGGTTGTTACTCAGTATACCAAAAACTTCAACTTACATAAGTTCTTGCCAAAATTACATGTATCCGCTTAGTATTTTTCTTAATGAACCCCATGTGCTTTTACCCTGTGCTTTTTGTTTTTAGTTTTTTGTGCGTGTGTGATATGGCCAGCTTAAATGTATACATGCAGATGAAGTGGTGAAAAAGTGGAATGTGAAACTGTCGTATCAATTCTTAAGATTTGTTTACCTGGATGCTGGCATGCATATGGTAGTTTACCTGTGCCCAACAGGCAAGAGAGTTTTTTGTTTCATGATAAGATGTCATCAAGTGATGCCCTTGTGCTCTGAGCACTGTTCAAACACCTTCACACTAACGTTTCAATATCTGCACTTCAGTTATATGACACTAACAAGACTATTTTCTTTCTTTCTTTTTGACAATTCAATCTTTTTGTATTTTGAATCTCTTTCTTACATGACCTAAGCAATTTGATATTTCTCTCACCAGATGACAGAAATAGAATTATTTTTAAATCTTTAATAAAGCTTTCTATAAAATAAGATTGATAAATGAGAGTCGTTCTTTATTTATGGTATTGTTTGAATTTCTTTGGTGTCTTTACATAGTTAGCAAGCTAGTTTCATACTGTTATTGCTAAAATAAATTTGATCTTTATTTTCTCCCAAACTGTGCTTGGTCCTGGGCATGACGATAAATTGCATCAGGCAGCAAGGCTTCTGATTAGGAGGTTGTGAGGAGCATGGAACTGCATCCTAATTGCTGTTGTTTGCAGGTCCACTCTGACCCAGAGTCATAGCACCTGTTAGGGTCCCTGCTATGAGCAAATAGTTCACCCTCTAAACAGGGGTTAAAACACTATGAAAGTATAAAAACAGACTTTTATGAAATACATACATACAAATTTTTGAAGGAAAAATATTACCAACAAAACTTTTTTGAATGAAAAATATTACCAAGAAAACATTTTTGAAGGAAAAATATTACCAACAAAATGTTTTTGAAGGAAAAATGTTCCCAACAAAAATACGTTGTGTTGTGGTGTGGATGTGAGTTGTAGTACAGTGGATATCGACTCGGAACGAAAAATTTGGGAGCCGAGCTCAAATTCCAGTTGAATTCTTTGTATTCACTTACACGCAAATACCCTTGTGAAAGGTATTAATCTAACTATTTCTTCCAGTTATGGGTTAAATTACAGGGCAGATTGGGTTCTATAGCCTTAGCTGGCAACCAGTCTATTGCAGAAAGCAATGGCAACCTACTGCTGGATAATTTTTTGCCCAGTCAGTCATGTCTCTTTCAAGACATGATTGCCCAATACGTGCATCACGTATGGCACTTAACTGACTGAATGCTTTGGCATTAAAGGATCCTCCAAGATATTGATATGCCGTAAAATAAACCAAACCAAATTGTGCTTGATTTGTTTTCTATAACTTATCAACATTTTGTAGGTTATTTAATAGCCAGAAAATATTTTAGATTGGAAGACTTTTAGGGAGATGACGATTGACAAAAGTTCTACTAATTAATCTGTAACTGGAATAGCACAGGTAGATCCATACGGTTTCTAAGAGCATTTATAATTGAATCTAACAAACTCCAACTGGAATTGAAACATGGTTATACAATTTCTAATTCCAAGCAATTATCTATTATACCACCTGCACACCCAAGCTTACAACACCCATGTGATCACCCAGATTGGTAAAAAGATGAATAAAACTTTCTTTCTTTCTTATGCATGTCAGCCAGTCAGTTAAGTGTCATGCGTGATACAAGCTTTGGACAATCATGTCTTGAAAGAGACATGACTAACTGGGCAGAAGATTATCCCACATTAGGTTGCCATTGATTTTTCCAATAGATTGGTTTCCAATTTGTTCTATTATTTAGCCTATAACTGAAGGGAAGAGACGGATTAATACCTTTCCCAAGGGTATTTATGCGTAAATGAATGTGAGGAATTCAACTGGAATTTTAAATCACATCCCCGATTTGCCGTTCTGAGTCGATATCCACTGCACCACAATGCACATCCTATGCTATACAGAGAATTTAACCTGATCTTTTTTTTTATTGCTACTTTGTTTTTCTTAAAAAGAGACTTGTTGGCATTGCAAAGAATACTTTCAGTATTAGACGTAGATTAAGTAAATTAATATTATTTAAAAGTAACCTGTCGGTTTTCACGAGTTCCTTAACAAAAAACTTTTCAGTAAAAATCCATAAGCCCGATAGGAATTAGATTTTCTATCTTGTTTAAAAATCCAAATCAAATATAATACTTATAATATGGATAATATTTTTATAATGTAAGAAACATTTTTAGGGGAATGATAATAATTTAGTAATACAAGTCTTACTAATTAACTTATAGCTGGGCAGGAAAATATGAGGAGATTGTCCAGCATTCACTGCCATATAGGAGGACTGATATTACATAACAGTTCAGTACTCTTTTCTTTGTTTCTCTTGCTTCAAGTCTCTTCTTCATCTTTGAGGAGATTGTCCAGCATTCACTGCCATATAGGAGGATTGATATTACATAACAGTTCAGTACTCTTTTCTTTGTTTCTCTTGCTTCAAGTCTCTTCTTCATCTATGAGGAGATTGTCCAGCATTCACTGCCATATAGGATGACTGATATTACATAACAGTTCAGTACTCTTTTCTTTGTTTCTGTTGCTTCAAGTTTCTTCTTCATCTGTGAGGAGATTGTCCAGCATTCATTGCCATAGAGAAGAACTGATATTGTCTAACATTTTCATACACTTTATTTCTAACAAATATTTTTTGTTTCTAAATACTTTACTTAACTTTTGGAAGCTATGGCAACCTGCAATGTTGATACAAATCAACACATTTTTTAAAATGCCATCTCCCTTTAGATCGTAATCGATCATCATCATCCACAGTCTCTTTATTATCTTTTGATTGTTATTACTTCTTGAAAAAAATACATTGTAGTTTTCCTATTTGTTTCTCCATGATTTTGAAAATATCATGCTAATTAATATGAATAAAAACAGCCTCAAGAGGGCAATAGTACCTCTATCAAAGTAATCATTTTGGGACCTTACAGATTTTTCAGTCATTCCTTTAACTTTTCAAAACAGTCTTTTTAAAACGTTCTCTTTAATCTTATTGACAGTTTGAAATCTCTCATTTAATATACAGCAGCAAGGCCTCTGATTGGGGAGGTTGTGAGGAGCATAGAACCACCTCTTAATTGCTGTTGTTCCCAGGTCCACCTTGACCTGGAATGGAAGCATCTATTAGGGTCCCAGGTATGGGTAGAGAGTTAACCCCCAAACTGAGATCAAAGCACTATGAAAGTATAAAAATAGACTTTTATAAAAATATATACATAAAAATAGACATTTATTGAAAAATATCCATTTTTGAAGGAAAAAAAATATTGCAATAATATATTTTTGAAGGAAAAAATTATAACCAGCAAAACATTTTTAAATATAAAACTAGAAGACATCTTCAGTTTTCTAAAATAAAAATTTTAAAAAATTCATTAAAACCTGACTAAATCAACCTTCTCACTATAATCAGTCAGTTAAATGTCATACATAATACATTCTTGGGTGATCATGTCCGGAAAGAGACATGACTGACTGGGTAGAGGATTTTCTCGCATAGGTTGCCAGTATTTTCTGCAGTAGACTGGTTGCCAGCCAAGGCTGTACAACCCAATCTATCCTGTCATTTAACCCATAACTGGAGGGAAGAGATGGATTAATACCTTTCCAAGGGTATTTGAACGTAAATGAATGCAAGGAATTCAACTGGAATTCGAACTTGGCGCCCCGATTTCTCATTTTGAGCTGATATCCACTGCACCACAACAGACCTCCACACATTCTCACTATAATCAAACATTAAAAAATACCTTAAAACCCCACCTTTTTGGCATTAAATAACCCACAGAGGTTGATATGCTGTTAAAAAAACTCAAACTCTTATTTAATGGTTATAGCTACAAATTGCAAGCAGCCAAATTCAGACTAATGAAGGGTTAACAGACTTGGATGATAATATTTTGTCAAATAAAAAAAAGTCTTTATGATACTTCACTAATCTACTTGTACAATCATTGTGAAGGTGTCATTTCCTGAGTATACAATGTCATCTGACAGTAAATATTATCATTGGCATATTTGGCAGTAAATATTAGAAATAATATTAATTTCACTGTTTAAAAAAAATGAATGACACTTCATCATCAAGTTTATAGCTGACTTTTGATTTGAAATTTTTAAAAGTTTGATTGACGTAATTATTTATCAATAAATTAAGTGTATTGGCAGGAAAATTAATTACTTTTATTTTGAAGTTGTTTTGCTTTGAAAAGATAATTGTTTATTTTGGTTGATTGATTAATTGTTTAAATGTTGAAATTTTTACAAATTTTTACAAATCAGTGACAACCCAAGGGTTGCTGGCACCCTGGTCCAGCTGAACTTTAGCACCTTTACAAATTAATCTTTAAAAATTTTCACAAAGTGAAAGACTGAAAAAATAGAAAAACAAGTTTATTACAATATAGAGCTTGATACAAGCTAAAGAAAACATTCATTATCAGACTTAAATAATTTTATCTAGCCTTTAGATCTGTAAATCTTTTCATGACATTTTTCTACACCTATCTTCTTTACAAGATCATATTTTATTGAAACAATAGCCAAAGAATTTAATCTGCCATTTTGAGTACCTTGGAACTGGGAAGGCTAAATACTTTTTTGGACTTTTTTCTGTTTTCCATGTCTTACTTCGGGCAATTATTATTCACCACAACTTTACAGCAAACTTTCACCGCAATACTATCCTTCCCCATACTTTTTTTAATACAAGCTAAAGAAAACATTCATTATCAAACCTAAAACACTTCTTTCTAGCCTTTAGATCAACAAATCTTTTCAAGGCATTTTTCTACACCTATCTTCTTCACAAGATCATTTTTTATTGACAAAATAAACATAGAATTTAATCTGTCTTAAATTATGGATGACAGCAAGTATGTTTTGATAAGCCTTAGTTTTAGAAGATTCCAAACACATAACATGATGGCACCCTAAGCTTTGATGGCACCCCAGGAGACTGCTCCAGTTGCTAGTAACTCGAGCTGGCCCTGGTGACAAATCCAGTAGTTTTTATACTGTCGTAATTGTAATTTACACTGAAAATTTACACCTGGATGACATCCTCAGTGTAATAATAACACTAGTCTTTTTGTGTTCCCAATAGAAATCATCGGCTTCTGAACAGACAAGCATATCCATCTCATTAAATGACATTTTTTTTTCAAATATTACTTACTAGCTTTATAGCCCGGCGTTGCTCGGGTGTAATGAAAGCTTTAATACTAATCCATGGGCCTGGAGCTCAGACTCTTTGGACATTCGCACGCAAAAGACTAAAAAGCAATAGTTGTTTCCAGTTAAAGCGAAACCGTAGACTGAAAGAAAAATGAATGGATTTAAGTCAAATTTTGATTTCCTGGTATCGCTATCAAATCAGTTTTCTCGCCATAAACTGAATTTTGAAGGCTAAATAAGTCCTCTGAGTAAATGGTATGATGGCTGAGACTAAGAACTACAATTATACCAACTTAGAGCCAAACCTGAAGGAAAAACTAAAATAAAAAGGCTAAAAAAACTACAGACATACAGGCAGATAAACACACACACACACACACAAACATCTTGCCATTTATATATATATATATATATATATATATATATATATATATTATCGATTTTCTGCACTATTGTAAGAACTGCAACCTTGAAACTTTTGAATATCATTTCTTATGTCTTTGTTTATGAATGTATCAAATTTGATTAAAATCAAACCACTCCTTCTATAACCCGATTTTTTTGATTATCGATTTTCAATATTTATCGGTGGTACCTCGACACAAAACCTAGCTAAGAACACTCGCAGGTGCTTATAGTACAATTGTGTAAATTTTCAAGAAAATTGGTTCAGCCATTTCGGTGTCTATAGGTAACGGATACACACACACACACACACACACAAAAAGTTCCATTTATAAATAAGTTTAGATTTTACCTTTGTGCTGGAATTTCCTTTAAATTTGTCTTTCTAAAAGTAATTTTGGCGGACTGAAGGAGATTACCACCACCTTTAAATTTGTTTGTTTTTCATTTTTTTTTTTTTTACTTTTTTCAGTGTATTCTAATTGATTACACCTTAAACTTTCCGATTGACAAAAAATTTGTAAAAATTTCAACATTTAAATGATTTTAGGGGGCACGGGGCTCAGTTTTTCATACAACCTTATAGAGTAAATCGATCTTGTGCAATTAACCTTTTTGCTTGCGCATATTCAACAACTGAAACCTTTGCGAAATTTTAGAAAAAAGCCATTCTTGGAGTTTCCTTCAATGTATCTAATGGTATCTCCTGCCAAGCAGCTTATATTTGTTCCCAAAGTGTGTCTTGCAAAGTAACATTAGATTTATCAGTGTTTTTATCCAAAATATCCCATAGATGTTCAATAGGGTTGAGATGAAGACTTTGTGGGGTACCAATTCAAATTACAAAGCCTTCCTTCCTCCTTCTTTTTAGTTAAATAATCAATGTTTATTCGCAATTTACTTGGCTTTTCACCCTGTATTTGAATTTCAGTGAGGTTTTTAGGAAAATCACCCCCTGTCCTAATACTTTTGCACACTAGCGGTAGTGTGCAAAAGTGTTAGGACAGGGGTGAATTTAAACTTTATTTTGATGCCTCATAAAAGATAAAATAGTTCTTGTCCTAATACTTTTGCACAGTACTGTATATATACTGGGTGCGATTGGTAAATTGTCGCAATTATCTCGATGCCTCATAAAAGATAAAATAGTTCTTGTCCTAATACTTTTGCACAGTACTGTATATATACTGCGTGCGATTGGTAAATTGTCGCAATTATCTCGATGCCTCATAAAAGATAAAATAGTTCTTGTCCTAATACTTTTGCACAGTACTGTATATATATAGGGTGCGATTGGTAAATTGTCGCAATTATTTCGATGCCTCATAAAAGATAAAATAGTTCTTGTCCTAATACTTTTGCACAGTACTGTATATATACTGCGTGCGATTGGTAAATTGTCGCAATTATCTTGATGCCTCATAAAAGATAAAATAGTTCTTGTCCTAATACTTTTGTACAGTACTGTATATATATATATATATATATGAATGCTGTATATGTATGTGCATGGGTTAGTTTGTATATATGGACATGAGTGTGCAACTATATACTTATACTATTTACATTATTGTCCTCATCTTTGTTGCTATGTTTATTATGTTTTGGCCGTTGAATGCTTTGGCCTTCTTCAGATGCTAGAAATTTCAAACTGCACCTTTTGATTATGATCAGTGGAGTATATCATTCACTTTCCATGTGTGATGCCAGTGATCATCATAAAAGCGTTTGGCACAAAATTCCTAGCACCTGAAGAAGGCCAGAGTGTGCAATGGCCAAAACATTGTACAAATGGCAGCAAAAAGGAGGACAATAGTCCGAATAATGTAAATCATGTAACTACTACCTCATCTCAGAAGTATAGACAAAAGGCAAAGGCATACAACGGCCAAAAGTTCTAAACATGGCAATAAAGATGAGGACAATAGTCCGAATAATGTAAATCATGTAACTACTACCTCATCTCAGAAGTATAGACAAAAGGCAAGAGCATACAACGGCCAAAAGTTCCTAAACATGGCAATAAAGATGAGGACAATAGTCCGAATAATGTAAATCATGTAACTACTACCTCATCTCAGAAGTATAGACAAAAGGCAAGAGCATACAACGGCCAAAAGTTCCTAAACATGGCAATAAAGATGAGGACAATAGTCCGAATAATGTAAATCATGTAACTACTACCTCATCTCAGAAGTATAGACAAAAGGCAAGAGCATACAACGGCCAAAAGTTCCTAAACATGGCAATAAAGATGAGGACAATAGTCCGAATAATGTAAATCATGTAACTACTACCTCATCTCAGAAGTATAGACAAAAGGCAAGAGCATACAACGGCCAAAAGTTCCTAAACATGGCAATAAAGATGAGGACAATAGTCCGAATAATGTAAATCATGTAACTACTACCTCATCTCAGAAGTATAGACAAAAGGCAAGAGCATACAACGGCCAAAAGTTCCTAAACATGGCAATAAAGATGAGGACAATAGTCCGAATAATGTAAATCATGTAACTACTACCTCATCTCAGAAGTATAGACAAAAGGCAAGAGCATACAACGGCCAAAGTTCCTAAACATGGCAATAAAGATGAGGACAATAGTCCGAATAATGTAAATCATGTAACTACTACCTCATCTCAGAAGTATAGACAAAAGGCAAGAGCATACAACGGCCAAAAGTTCCTAAACATGGCAATAAAGATGAGGACAATAGTCCGAATAATGTAAATCATGTAACTACTACCTCATCTCAGAAGTATAGACAAAAGGCAAGAGCATACAACGGCCAAAAGTTCCTAAACATGGCAATAAAGATGAGGACAATAGTCCGAATAATGTAAATCATGTAACTACTACCTCATCTCAAGTATAGACAAAAGGCAAGAGCATACAACGGCCAAAAGTTCCTAAACATGGCAATAAAGATGAGGACAATAGTCCGAATAATGTAAATCATGTAACTACTACCTCATCTCAGAGAAGTATAGACAAAAGGCAAGAGCATACAACGGCCAAAAGTTCCTAAACATGGCAATAAAGATGAGGACAATAGTCCGAATAATGTAAATCATGTAACTACTACCTCATCTCAGAAGTATAGACAAAAGGCAAGAGCATACAACGGCCAAAGTTCCTAAACATGGCAATAAAGATGAGGACAATAGTCAAGATAATGTAAATCATGTAACTACTACCTCATCTCAGAAGTATAGACAAAAAAAAGGCAAGAGCATACAACGGCCAAAGTTCCTAAACATGGCAATAAAGATGAGGACAATAGTCCGAATAATGTAAATCATGTAACTACTACACTCATCTCAGAAGTATAGACAAAAGGCAAAAGCATACAATGGCCAAAAGTTCCTAAACATGGCAATAAAGATGAGGACAATAGTCCGAATAATGTAAATCATGTAACTACTACCTCATCTCAAGTATAGACAAAAGGCAAGAGCATACAACGGCCAAAAGTTCCTAAACATGGCAATAAAGATGAGGACAATAGTCCGAATAATGTAATCATGTAACACCTACCCTCATCTCAAGAAGTATAAGACAAAACGCAGAGCATACAACGGCCAAAGTTCCTAGCTTGGCAATAAAGATGAGGACAATAGTCAGAATAATGTAAATCATGTAACTACTACCTCATCTCAGAAGTATAGACAAAGGCAAAGGCATACAACGGCCAAAAGTTCCTAAACATGGCAATAAGATGAGGACAATAGTCCGAATAATGTAAATCATGTAACTACTACCTCATCTCAGAAGTATAGACAAAGGCAAGAGGCACAACGGCCAAAAGTTCCTAAACATGGCAATAAAGATGAGGACAATAGTCCGAATAATGTAAATCATGTAACTACCTCATCTCCAGTATAGACAAAAGGCAAAGACATACAACGGCCAAAAGTTCCTAAACATGGCAATAAAGATGAGGACAATAGTCCGAATAATGTAAATCATGTAACTACTACCTCATCTCAAGTATAGACAAAAGGCAAGAGCATACAACGGCCAAAAGTTCCTAAACATGGCAATAAAGATGAGGACAATAGTCCGAATAATGTAAATCATGTAACTACTACCTCATCTCAAGTATAGACAAAAGGCAAAGGCATACAAGCGGCCAAAAGTTCCTAAACATGGCAATAAAGATGAGGACAATAGTCCAGTGTGTAAAATCATGTAACTACTACCTCATCTCAAGTATAGACAAAGGCAAGAGCATACAACGGCCAAAAAGTTCCTAAACATGGCAATAAAGATGAGGACAATAGTCCGAATAATGTAAATCATGTAACTACTATGTCAGAAGTATAGACAAAAGGCAAGAGCATACAACGGCCAAAAGTTCCTAAACATGGCAATAAAGACTGAGACAATAGTCTGAATAATGTAAATCACATATGCCCCTACTACCTCATCTCAGAAGTATAGACAAAAGGCAAGAGCATACAACGGCCAAAAGTTCCTAAACATGGCTAAAGATGAGGACAATAGTCCGAATAATGTAAATCATGTAACTACTACCTCATCTCAGAAGTATAGACAAAAGGCAGAGCATACAACGGCCAAAAGTTCCTAAACATGGCAATAAAGATGAGGACAATAGTCCGAATAATGTAAATCATGTAACTACTACCTCATCTCAAGTATAGACAAAAGGCAAGAGCATACAACTGGCCAAAGTTCTAAACATGGCAATAAAGATGAGGACAATAGTCCGAATAATATAAATCATGTAACTACTACCTCATCTCCCAAGTATAGACAAAAGGCAAGAACGCCACAACGGCCAAAAGTTCCTAAACATGGCAATAAAAGATGAGGATAATGGTCAGAATAATGTAAATCATGTAACTACCCTCATCTCAAGTATAGACAAAAGGCAAAAAAGAGCATACAGGCAAAGATTCCTAAACATGGCAATAAAGATGAGGACAATAAATCCGAATAATGTAAATCATGTAACTACTACCTCATCTCAAGTATAAGACAAAAGGCAGAGCATACAACGGCCAAAAGTTCTAAAGCATGGCAATAAAGATGAGGACAATAGTCCGAATAATGTATTCATGTAACTACTACACCTCATCTCAGAAGTATAGACAAAAGGCAGAGCATACAACGGCCAAAAGTTCCTAAACATGGCAATAAAGATGAGGACTTAACAGATCCGAATAATGTAAATCATGTAACTACTACCTCATCTCAGAAGTATAGACAAAGGCAAGAACTCACAAGCCCAAGAAGTTCCTAAACATGGCAATAAAGATGAGGACAATAGTCCGAATAATGTAAATCATGTCACTACTACCTCATCTCAGAAGTATAGACAAAAGGCAAGAGCATACAACGGCCAAAAGTTCCTAAACATGGCAATAAAGATGAGGACAATAGTCCGAATAATGTAAATCATACAACTACTACCTCATCTCAGAAGTATAGACAAAAGGCAAGAGCATACAACGGCCAAAAGTTCCTAAACATGGCAATAAAGATGAGGACAATAGTCCGAATAATGTAAATCATGTAACTACTACCTCATCTAGTATAGACAAAAGGCAAGAGCATACAACGGCCAAAAGTTCCTAAACATGGCAATAAAGATGAGGACAATAGTCCGAATAATGTAAATCATGTAACTACTACCTCATCTCAGAAGTATAGACAAAAGGCAAGAGCATACAACGGCCAAAAGTTCCTAAACATGGCAATAAAGATGAGGACAATAGTCCGAATAATGTAAATCATGTAACTACTACACCTCATCTCAAGTATAGACAAAAGGCAAAGCTACAACGGCCAAAGTTCCTAAACATGGCAATAAAGATGAGGACAATAATTCGAATAATGTAAATCATGTAACTACTACCTCATCTCAGAAGTATAGACAAAAGGCAAGAACATACAACGGCCAAAAGTTCCTAAACATGGCAACAAAGATGAGGACAATAGTCCGTGTGTAAATCATGTAACTACTACCTCATCTCAAGTATAGACAAACATACAACGGCCAAAAGTTCCTAAACATTGGCAATAAAGATGAGGACAATAGTCCGAATAATGTAAATCATGTAACTACTACCTCATCTCAAGTATAGACAAAAGGCAAGAGCATACAACGGCCAAAAGTTCCTAAACATGGCAATAAAGATGAGGACAATAGTCCGAATAATGTAAATCATGTAACTACTACCTCATCTCAGAAGTATAGACAAAGGGCAAGAGCATAAACGGCCAAAAGTTCCTAAACATGGCAATAAAGATGAGGACAATAGTCCGAATAATGTAAATCATGTAACTACTACCTCATCTCAGAAGTATAGACAAAAGGCAAGGAAACCCTTTGCGGCCAAAGAAGTTCCTAAACATGGCAATAAAGATGGGGACAATAGGTCGAATAATGTAAATCATGTAACTACTACCTCATCTAGTATAGACAAAAGGCAAGAGCATACAACGGCCAAAAGTTCCTAAACATGGCAATAAAGATAGGGACAATAGTCAGAATAATGTAAATCATGTAACTACTACCTCATCTCAGAAGTATAGACAAAAGGCAAAGAGCATACAACGTGACCAAAAAGTTCCTAAACATGGCAATAAAGATGAGGACAATAGTCCGAATAATGTAAATCATGTAACTACTACCTCATCTCAAGTATAGACAAAAGGCAAGAGCATACAACGGCCAAAAGTTCCTAAACATGGCAATAAAGATGAGGACAATAGTCAGAATAATGTAAATCATGTAACTACCTCATCTCAGAAGTATAGACAAAAGGCAAGAGCATACAACGGCCAAAGTTCCTAAACATGGCAATAAAGATGAGGACAATAGTCCGAATAATGTAAATCACTGTAACTACTACCTCATCTCAAGTATAGACAAAAGGCAAGAGCATACAACGGCCAAAAGTTCCTAAACATGGCAATAAAGATGAGGACAATAGTCCGAATAATGTAAATCATGTAACTACTACCCTCATCTCAGAAGTATAGACAAAAGGCAAGAGCATACAGCGGCCAAAAGTTCCTAAACATGGCAATAAAGATGAGGACAATAGCAAGTCCAATTAATGTAAATCATGTAACTACCTCATCTCAAGTATAGACAAAAGGCAAGAGCATACAACGGCCAAAAGTTCTAAACATGGCAATAAAGATGAGGACAATAGTCCGAATAATGTAAATCATGTAACTACTACCTCATCTCAGTATAGACAAAAGGCAAGAGCATACAACGGCCAAAAGTTCCTAAACATGGCAATAAAGATGAGGACAATAGTCCGAATAATGTAAATCATGTAACTACTACACTCATCTCAGAAGTATAGACAAAAGGCAAGAGCATACAACGGCCAAAAGTTCCTAAACATGGCAATAAAGATGAGGACAATAGTCCGAATAATGTAAATCCATGTAACTACTACCTCATCTCAGAAGTATAGACAAAAGGCAAGAGCATACAACGGCCAAAGTTCCTAAACATGGCAATAAAGATGAGGACAATAGTCCGAATAATGTAAATCATGTAACTACTACCTCATCTCAAGTATAGACAAAAAGGCAGAAACATACAACGGCCAAAAGTTCCTAAACATGGCAATAAAGATGAGGACAATAGTCCGAATAATGTAAATCATGTAACTACTACCTCATCTCAGAAGTATAGACAAAAGGCAAGAGCATACAACGGCCAAAAGTTCCTAAACATGGCAATAAAGATGAGGACAATAGTCCGAATAATGTAAATCATGTAACTACTACCTCATCTCAGAAGTATAGACAAAGGCAAGAGCACACAACGGCCAAAAGTTCCTAAACATGGCAATAAAGATGAGGACAATAGTCCGAATAATGTAAATCATGTAACTACTACCTCATCTCAGAAGTATAGACAAAAGGCAAGAGCATACAACGGCCAAAAGTTCCTAAGCTTATGGCAATAAAGATGAGGACAATAGTCCGAATAATGTAAATCATGTAACTACTACCTCATCTCAAGTATAGACAAAAGGCAAGAGCACACAACGGCCAAAAGTTCCTAAACATGGCAATAAAGATGAGGATAATAGTCTGAACAATGTAAATAATGTAAATACTACCTCATGTCAAGTATATACAAATACAGAAGGCAAGAGCGTACAACGGCCAAAAGTTCCTAAACATGGCAATAAAGATGAGGACAATAGTCCGAATAATGTAAATCATGTAACTACTACCTCATCTCAGAAGTATAGACAAAAGGCAAGAGCATACAACGGCCAAAAGTTCCTAAACATGGCAATAAAGATGAGGACAATAGTCCGAATAATGTAAATCATGTAACTACTACCTCATCTCAGAAGTATAGACAAAAGGCAAGAGCATACAACGGCCAAAAGTTCCTAAACATGGCAATAAAGATGAGGATAATAGTCTGAACAATGTAAATAATGTAAATACTACCTCATGTCAGAAGTATATACAAATATAGAAGGCAAGAGCGTACAACGGCCAAAAGTTCCTAAACATGGCAATAAAGATGAGGACAATAGTCTGAACAATGTAAATCATGAAAATACTACCTCATGTCAGAAGTATAGACAAATACAGAAGTCAAGGACGTACAACGGCCAAAGGTTCCTAAACATGCCAATAAAGATGAGGATAATAGTCTGAATAATGTAAATACTACCTCATGTCAGAAGTATATACAAATACAGAAGGCAAGAGCGTACAACGGCCAAAAGTTCCTAAACATGGCAATAAAGATGAGGATAATAGTCTGAAAAATGTAAATAATGTAAATACTACCTCATGTCAGAAGTATATACAAATACAGAAGGCAAGAGCGTACAACGGCCAAAAGTTCCTAAACATGGCAATAAAGATGAGGATAATAGTCTGAACAATGTAAATAATGTAAATACTACCTCATCTCAAAAGTATATACAAATACAGAAGGCAAGAGCGTACAACGGCCAAAAGTTCCTAAACATGGCAATAAAGATGAGGATAATAGTCTGAACAATGTAAATAATGTAAATACTACCTCATCTCAAAAGTATATACAAATACAGAAGGCAAGAGCGTACAACGGCCAAAAGTTCCTAAACATGGCAATAAAGATGAGGACAATAGTCTGAACAATGTAAATCATGAAAATACTACCTCATGTCAGAAGTATAGACAAATACAGAAGGCAAGAGCGTACAACGGCCAAAAGTTCCTAAACATGGCAATAAAGATGAGGACAATAGTCTGAACAATGTAAATCATGAAAATACTACCTCATATCAGAAGTATAGACAAATACAGAAGGCAAGGACGTACAATGGCCAAAAGTTCCTAAACATGGCAATAAAGATGAGGATAATAGTCTGATCAATGTAAATAATGTAAATACTATCTCATCTCAGAAGTAAAGACAAATATATATTTATGTATTACAAAATAAGCAACAATTACTGTTTTAAAAATTCAACAATACCAAACAGCTCTAAAAATAGTTATAGATAAAAGAAACAAACAGACAAACTCTCTTTAGTCTTGACATTGGGAGGTGTTAAGCTAAGGTAATTTAATTTGATTTATGATTCCCACTTATTTTTAGCAATTACAATTTTGTATATCTTTCATTCTAACCTGAGGAAGCCAAAGAGAGCAAACACTCTTCTGTGAAATGCATCATTAATAAATTTTCATCATATTCATTTCTTTGTCCATAATAGAGAAAATTTCATCTCAATTAATTCTCTCTTGTCATTTAATCTTTGCGGTTGCACTTGTCTCTTCCATTATCCAAATCATAACAATGATATGAGTAATTTAACAAAACCTTAACTTGGGAAAAGATTCTTAATTGCGGACTTGAACACCTGCTGTTTGTATTGAGTTTCTTTTTAGGTCTGAATATGATTTGATATTTGAATAAATTTCTTGAGATTTATATCTGAAACATGTCAATCAATTCTCAGAAATCCATCCCAATGTTGTCCGAATTGTTTAGTTGATGGTGTACAGAAATCACTTGACACAAGCATTAATACTTTAGATCAGATAATAAATTTAACACATCTGAGCACCATAGGACCAGTATGTACATTATTTGAACTATTGTCCTCATCTTTATTGCCATTTGTACAACGTTTCGACCATTGAACGCTCCGGCCTTCTTCAGGTGCTAGGAGTTTCAAACCAAACCTTTTATTACAATCACTAGGGTATTTACAGTATTTACATTATTTGGACTATTGCCCTCATCTTTGTTGCCATTTGTACGACGTTTCAGCCGTTGTGCGCTTCCGCCTTCTTTAGATGCTAGGATTTTCAAACAGAACCCTTTATTACAATCACTGGGGTATTTAGAGTATTTACATTATTCAGACTATTGTCATCATCTTTGTTGCCATTTGTATGATGTTTCGACCATTGTACGCTCTGGTCTTCTTCGAGTGCTAGATGTTTTGAACCAAACCCTTTATTACAATCACTGGGGTATATTATTCACATCCCTTGTGTAGTAGTGCCTCTTTTGAAAGTCATGAATTATTTCCCTCTAACCCTCTCTGGCCCAGTAGATATAGACGTTGGTTAGTTCTTATGACTTGACCCAGAGAGTTGTGAGTTCAATACCAGGTTACAGCAGTGGTGAACAAGTGGCTTATAGGTTGTCCAGATGTGTAAAAGACAATCTTCACTTAGCACTGCGAATGACTGTAAATATTGTATATACATCTTGGTTGTACCACTCTGTTAATAAAGTAGTTTATCTACATTTCTCTGTGTATCTCTTCATTCCACGATACAACAGTTGAATGTTGTCATTATCACAGACTTTGGGAAGTAACACCTACTATTGAGAGAGACTGTAAATATTGTATATACATCTTGGTTGTACCACTCTGTTAATAAAGTAGTTTATCTACATTTCTCTGTGTATCTCTTCATTCCACGATACAACAGTTGAGTGTTGACATTATCACGGACTTCGTGAAGTAACACCTACTACTGAGAGAGACTGTAAATATTGTATATACATCTTGGTTGTATCACTCTGTTAATAAAGTAGTTTAGCTACATTTCCCGGTGTATCTCTTCATTCCTCAATACAACCGTTTTATTCTTACAATCCAAAATATGTTTCATTTTTAAATAACTCACAATTGGTTGATAAACCATAAAAAATCAGTCAGTCAATTTGAACAACTTTTGGAATGATAATATAAAAATTATAGACTCTATCTGTACATTTTGAAGATGACCTCATTTAACATTTTGTTGTCATGAGGAAATTTTGCTTGGCATTATCATCTCATAAACTAACCATTGAGGTCTTTCCTCATATTATTCTTTATGTAAATAAATCAATGTTCAACAAATGGGTAATAAATCTGAAGATTATTGATTACTCAAGCTTTTCTGGTGACATGTGAATCATTCATGATTCTTCCGGATGTGAACAGACATTTTTTTGTCCAGATATTTATTTTCTGTTATGGAATGGTAAATTGCATTTCTGAACAACCATTAATAAACATACACACACAAAAACTTATCATATACATATATATATATATATATATATATATATATATATATATATATATATAATTCTCTCTCCCTCTGTTGCACATATATTCTTTCCCATTCTCTTATACATATACATTCATAAATCTACCTTTCGTCCGTCCAATGAATACTGTTGTCATATCTGGTTGGGTGCTCCTGCTATTCATTTCGAGGTTTTTGACACCATCAAAAAAATGGATAAAAATTCAAATATCTGGGAAGCGTTTTGACAGAGAATGAAAAGTGCAACATGGAGATCCAAAAACGAATTGGCATGACCAAAGATGCATTTCAGAAGCTAACCAGAGCACTGAAAGACAGAAAAATTTCATTAGAAATAAAGAAAAGAGTGCTGGATTGCTATGTGATATTTGTCCTTCTGTTTGGAAGTGAATGTTGGATGATCTCATCAAGGATGAAGGAGAGGCTTGAGGCAGCAGAAATGTGGTTCTACAGAAGGATGCTGAGAATACCATGGATGGAGCATTAGTGCAATGATGAAGTGTTGGAAATATCAGGAGTATTTGTGTGTAAGTGAATGCAACGAATTTGACTGGAATTCGAACTCAGCTCTCCTATTTCATTTTGAGCCAAAATCTACTGCACCACTATGTGCATTGAAAAACTGGTTCTTGCATGGTTTTCTAAAGTTAAGCAATGTTGAGCCTGGTTAGTGGCTGGATGGGTAACCATTTCTCATTGCTTGCTAGAGAAAGCAAAGGGAAACCACATTGTTCTGTTTAACAAAATGTAAAGCATTGTTATAGTATTTCCATTGCGAGAGATTTCCAAAAAATTTAGATTGTAATTAAAAACATAGTCAGTTTTTTCTTAATTCCATGTCACTTCAGGATATAGGCAATTATGGTTCTCCACACTTTCCTTTTTTTATTATCTGTGAATTGTCATGAATTCCTCAAATAATTGTCGAGTGGTTTCCAATTGTTTTTTCTGTGGTTTAGAAATTAGAATTTATCTATTGAAGATGCAGGCAATTATGGCTCTCCACACTTTCCTTTTCTTTATTATCTGTGAATTGTCTTGAGTTCTTGAAATGATAGTAGAATGGTTTCTCATTGCCTTTTCCATAGTTTGTAATTCAAAGTAGTCTTTCTTCATTGAGAAAGACGAAGATCATGGATCTCCACAGTTTCTTTTTCTTTATTATCTGTGAATTATCATGACTTCTTTTTAATGATAGTAGAGTGGTTTCTTATCGCCTTTTCCATGGTTTGGACCTTAGAGTAATCTTTCTCCATTCAGGACATAGACAATCATGGCTCTCCACAGTTTCTTTTTCTTTAATATCTGTGAGTTGCCGTGATTTTCTGGGAGTGATAGTGGAGTGATTTTCTATTACCTTCTCCATGATATGGAATTAAACTTCTCTTCTCTAAGATTGGTTGTTATTCAAAACAAGAGCTCAGTTTTCCCTTTTATTTAACCCATAGCTGGAAGAAGAAATAGATCCATGCTGTTCCTAAGGGTATTTGTATGAAAGTGAATGCTATTGCCCAGAATTTGAACTTGGATTGCCAGGTTAACTTTTCATGCCAATATGCATTATATCACCTGTACATGCCCATTCTAACTTAATATATTTGTTTGTCAGGGTGTGACCAGCACTAGCCTCTGTTCTGCTGTGTATATAAACATGGCAAATTATTTACAGGATGATGACAGTAGCAAATTACTAACCAGCACACTCATAAATTACTGATAGAATCTCTGTTTGCAAAGTTATTCGATATAGATAACATATAATTTGATACCTGTCAAACAGGAATATTCGTATATTTGATTCTAGGGTTTTATCGGGTTAGTATTTTGGCATCTATAGTAAAGTGAGGAAGAGTGACATAAATACTGAGCTTGCAAGAAGTTATCTGAATTTTAAAAATGGGGGCAAGAGATTAGGCAGCCTATAGAGACAGAAATCCGCAGGATTTTGCTGACTTGATGCAGCTCAAATTGCACGAAATTTCTTTTGTTTTACTTACTTGAAAGTGCAAACCGATATATGAATATTCAACAATATATGATGTTAAATCAAAAAGTAAATGTTATTTTTATACAACACATTTATTATCACTGATGAAAATCAAAAGTATATGTCACTTTCTGACTTAGTCTCTTAACACTTCTAGGTCCTGGGTATGATGATAAACTGTATCCAGAGACAGATTGGGAGTTTGTGAGAAGCACAAACTCCAAATCAGAGGTCTTAATCAGAGGTCTCAACAGCAACTTAATTGCTGTTGTTCTGAGGTCCACTCTGACCCAGAGTGGTAGCACCTGTCAGGGTCCCAGCTATGGGCAAATAGTTAACCCCCAAACTAGGGTCAAAACACTATGAAAATATAAAAATAGACTTTTATAGAAATATATACATAAAAATAGACTTTTATAGAAAAATGTTTTTGAAGGAAAGTTATTACCATAACACATCTTTGAAGGAAAAATAATTATTACCAGCAATATATTTTTAAATACAAAACTAGAAGACATCTTCAGTTTTTTAAAATAAAATAAATAAAATTTTTAATCAAAATCTGACTAAATCAAGATTTTCAATATAGTCAGTCAGTTAAAGTGCCATACATGATACACGCTTGGGCAATCATGTCTCAAAAGAGACATGACTGATTGGGCAGAAGTGAATTCAACTGGAATTTGAACTCGGCTCCCCGATTTTCTCATTCCGAGCCGATATCTGCTACACCACAAGGTACATCCTTCCCACTATAACTGAACATTTAAAAAATACCTTAAAACCCCACCTTTTTGGCATTAAATAACTCACAGAGGTGTTGATATGCCATTAAACAAAACTAACTCCCTCCGTGCACTTTTAATATTATTCAACAAACTTTTTCTTCTATTCTGACAAGAAACTTTTCCGTTAATCACAAATCTATGCCTGTGCCACTTGCTTGTTTGGATGCCCCAAGTCACTGTGCCCCATAGCTAGTTCAAGACCATACCTGATGCCTATGATTGCTGCAGCTTGTGCTAATGTGATTTATTTGTCTTCTTTGATTAAGTGATCCAATTTTTTTTTTTTTAATCGTTTCACCCTGAGCAAGGCATTCCACTGCCACTATTGTACAGGGGGTTACATAGGGACAGGGAAGTGATGAGAAAGGATAGTTAGATATAGGAAATGTCAGAAGGAGGGTGATAGATACTGAGAATGAGGGTTAGTGAGATGGTGAGAGTGTTTGAGAGAATAGATGCAAGTTAGTGTGTTAGGAGGTGTCTATTGACCTTACATTTAAACTCCTGGAGATTGTAGCTGTCAGGGAAGCAGGCATGTGGAAGGGAATTCCACAGGTGGGAAGCACGAGAAAAGAAGCTGTTGGAGTAGAAATTACGGTTACATCTTACATGTTTCACTGTAAAAGGGTGGAACCTATCTCTGGATGTTTTCTTCCATGCATGATGTTGATGGGCAGCCAGATTGGTTTTCACCTGATATGTTTCTACTTTCTGTTTTAAAGCATTTTAACCACTCATACTTGCCTTGACTCTCACTGCTCACAGAAAGTGTGTCACATTCTTGATTGAGCCATCACTGATTGAGGCATCCATATGTGAGTTCAATACCAGGCTATAGCAATGATGAACAAGTAACTTACAGGGTTAGAGGGAGATAACTCATATGACTACCAAAAGAGTTACTACTACACAAGAAATGAAGTTCATATATCCCAATGATTGTAATAAAGGGTTCGGTTTGAAATTCCTAGCACCTGAAGAGGGCCAGAGTGTACAATGGCCGAAATGTCATATAAATGGCAACAAAGATGAGGACAATAGTCCGAATAATGTAAATTTAAATACAACCTCATCTCAGAAATATAGAAAAAATTTTGTCTTTATTTTCGCCTGAAATTAAAGCCAAAATACGATGTTTGGAATGACTCATGATTATACATAATAGACATTCATTGTCTGTTATATTTAATAATATGTGTTTAGAAAATTATCTACTACCGCGATACACTATATATATATATATATATATATATATAAAGACAAACTTATAACTATACTCGTGTCGAAAAACCCTCCGTGGATCTACATGGAGGGAAAAATGGTTATAAAAAAAAAAAGCGCTAAGCGCATAAACATGAGTCAAAAGGATTCAAACAGAGTCAGCCCGTAACCCAAAGAAAAAAACCCGAGACGAGTAATCAACTAAGAAAAAAACAAAAAAGTGCTCAATACTTAGGTAGAGCAGAATAAATAAAGTATACCTAGTGAGCCAATAAACCTACCAAAATTTCACCTAAGTGTATTGTCAGGGAAAGCTGGCCAGATATATATGTTTGTTTTTGTGTACATGTGTATATATATATTTTTCTTAGGTGTGTATTTGTGTGTATTGGTTTCAGTATGCTGATATTTATTTCCTGTATGTTGTTTTTGTGTATATATATATGCATGTATTTCATTTATAGGTTATTATTTGTCATGTATATGTGCACATGTTAGCATGTGAGTATTTTAATTTTTGGTACATTTCTGGTACGATCACTAAGTTTAAATTCTAGGCTGTATACTTCTCAGCCGTTCACGTAACCTGATATCACAGAAAGTAAATTCCCTTCTGAGCCATGCCCTTTTTTTAAATATTCTGAATAAATTAAACCATTTTATATTTTGCAATCTGAAGAGATGGGTGCTTACTGGCTTGTCAAAACAAATCATGATTTATAATTGCTTTAGATATGTATTGAGTTTTCTTATATATATATATATACATTTTTATATATAAAACTAGCTTAAATAAAATAAATTTCGACATCTCTACTAACATACTCCAATGGCTGTAATCGACGGGAGAGGTCATAGTTACTATGCTTATCCCCTCTACCCATAGTAGTAGCAGCTTGCAGACCAATCCCCTCATGCCACCAAGAACCACACCACTACCATTTTGTCACTGTCTGCGGCCATCCACCATGTTAAAAATGGACTTGTCTCTTTGGTTTAATTTTCTTTGTTTAATTCCAATTTGTTAATAATTTAAATGTTCTATGCTCACTATATTTTAAATGTTCATTCTTTGATAATGGCTTATATAAGCTGAATGCTCAGATCCGATAAAAAAATCAACAATTACTGTGATTTCTTGTCATCTTTTAACGATAGCACCATCAAGCTTATCAGACGATACGAAAGGATCCTACACAAAATAAATAGACAAAACTTGTCTATATTATTCAACGAAACCTGTATTAATATATATATATATATATATATATATATATATATATATATAGTGTATCGAGGCAGCAGATAATTTTCTAAACATATACTGTTAAATATAAGAGACAATGAATGTCTATTATGTTTAATCATGAGCCGTTCTAAAACATTGTATTTTGACTTTAATTTCAGTTGAAAATAAAGACAAAAATTCTCCAACATTTGGATAATTTTTTATTACGTTGTTTCTAAGCTTTCAGCTCACATGAGCCATCTTCAGAAAGGTTACAAGGACGTTAACACAAAAACATCCAACATCAGCAATGATTTTATCTTGTTGTCCTTTTGTTAATACTGCACAATAACATGTGCATCAAATGAACTGTTTTGGTATCCAGTTTTTGCACTCTCTTCCCCATGCTAGTCTCTTCTTCTTATTGGCTGGCCGAAGCAAAGGCTTCCTGGCTGCCTTGTAAAATTTTGCAAAGTAATAATAACAAAAGAGCCATTCTATTTTAATTTAGAATTATCCACTTGGTAATGAATACTAAAAATAGTATGAAATACATCATTTCTTTTAAAAAACTGGGGGGGGGCCTAATAATTATGGTCAGTAGTGTGTGTGTGTGTGTGTATATATATATATATATATATATATATATATTAGTCATTCACATACAAGCCTCTTTCACTAATAATTATTCCCAACTTGTGTTTTGGGGATTACTAATGCAGTAATCTTTTAGGGTTACAACATTAATAATAAATAATAATATAAAAGTAATATAATTTAATTAATATAAAATATAAAAAAAATGACTCCTGATTCCACCTCAAAGTACCTCTCTTTGGACCTTATACACTAACACTAGCCTCCTTTCTACTGATTAGTTTTAGTATTTCTTTTGGGGCACAGTGAAGTGAAGGTTACTGGCTTAAACTGAGGATTTGGAAAGCCAAGTTCAAATTCCAGTTGGATTCATTACATTCACTTATATGATCCTGGGCATGACGGTAAACTGCATCTGGCAGTAAGGCCTCTAATTGGGAGGTTGTGAGGAGCATGAAACCACCTTTTAATTGCTGTTGTTCTCAGGTTCACCCTGACCCAGAGTGGTAACACCTGTTAGGGTCCCTGCTATTGTCAAATAGTTAACCCCCACCCAAACTGGGATCAAAACACTATGAAAGTATAAAAAATACACTTTTATAGAAATATATACATAATAATAGACTTTTATAGAAAAATATATTTTTTGAAGGGAAAATATGATCAACAATACATTTTTGAAAAAAAAAATAACCATAACACCTTTTTTAATACAAAACTAGAAGACTTTTTTAGTTTTCTAAAATAAAAACGAATAAAAACAAAAAAATTTCATTAACTCTGACTAAATCAACCATCTCACTATAACTGAATGCTATATCCCAGGAGGGGATAAACAGAGAAAGAATAGTGCAAGAAATAATTCTTAACATGGAGGATATATGAATAGGGATTTATTATACCTCAGTACAATAAACCAAATACATGTACACCAACGAACAGTTAACAAGAATAACAACCAAGAAGGCAATGTCTCTATATAGGACGTATGCGTCCGTCTTGAGAAGAATGCTTCCGTCTAGTGACGTCTAACTCTCGTCTAAGGCCAATGGCTCTCGACTGAAGTCAATGACTCTCATATAATAACAAAGACTCCTGATCACTCTCAATCACTTTGTAGTTCGTTCTAGTCCCAGTCTTTTATAACCTGGGCCATACCCATTCCTGGGTAGGATAGGATATTTCACTCCAACAATGAACATTAAAAATAGCTTAAAACCCCACCTTTTTGGCATTAAATAACCCACAGAGGTTGATATGCCGTTAAACAAAACTCAAACTTAAACTCTGATCAGATTGGTGCTGATATTATACAACCTCATTGTTGACCATATAACCTTGTACTATATCTTGTCTGACAGTCAGTCAAGTGCCATACATGTTACACACTTGGGTGATCATGTCTCTTTTGATCCATGACTGATGAGGCAGAATATTTTCCCACAGTAGGTTACCATTTCTTTCTGCAGTAAACTGGTGGCCAACCAAGTCTTTAGAACCCAATGCATCCTTCTATTTCACCTTTAGCTGGAGAGAGAAGAGATGGATCAATATCTTACCCAAAGGTATTTGTGCATAAATGAATGCAACAAATTGAACTGGAATTCAAACTCAGCTCTTCGATTTCTCATTCTGAGCTGATATTCATTGCACCACAATGCACTTCCTTGTCAGACGTCTTTTTTTTTTTCAAAAGATCAGGTAGGGGTGTGAACCAAGTGAGCGAATAACTTATGAAAAGACTTGCTAACACTTGATCTCCAATTTAAGCTGCTATTTCCTACTCGTGTGGCTTATAGCCTATCACGTTGAATACACCGGTTCTTGCCCAATCATCGAAGTTAAGCAACGTTGAGCCTGGTCAGTACTTAGATGGGTGACCACTTGGGAATACCAGGTGCTGTAAGCATTTAGTGATGGATATGCATTGTGGTGCAGTGGATATCGGCTCGGAAAGAGAAATCAGTGAGTCGAGTTCAAATTCAAGTTGAATACCCTGCATTTACTTAAGCATTGGTACCCTTGGGAAAGGTATTAATCTGTCTCTTCCCTCCAGTTATGGGTTAAATAACAAGGGCAGGAATTGGGGACCCTGCCCTTAAAAACAAATCCCGATGAATCTTGTTACTCGAAAAGAAGAAAATATTACTAGACACAAAACTTATATAAAAAAAAACAATAAATTGTTGAGAGAAAAAGGTATTATCAGCAATAAATAAATAAAATTTAGTTGGCAATAAATGACCCGCCGAGGTGTTGATATGCCATAAAAACAAAACAGCCAACCTACTGGTGTGAATAGTCAGTGAATAAATAATGATACAGGGATTATAATGAATCATATTCTTAGACTTTTGTGAGACTTGTCAATCGAATAAAATAAAACACTGCTATTATCAGCAGTTGTATCCGTTTTGATAGCAATACAGAAACTTACTGTTTACTTTTAATATGGTTTCATCCAAGATACACATATCACCACGGGCAGAATCTTATACTCAAATTTGTATACTATGAGTGTCATTCAATAAATAAAGTGAATTTTTTGGTATAAAGACTTTCAATACAGATAGAAGTTTACTTTTATTTTTATTTTTATTTTTCAACATAGTCTCCCAGCAGTGTCACACACTTTTCCCATCTGTGCACAAGCTTCTGTATTCCCTCAGCGTAAAAATCATTGGACTGATGTCTCAGCCAACCACTTACAGCACTTTTCACTTCATCGTCACTTTCAAACTTCGTGCCTCTCGTGAACGCTTTCAAGGGACCAAACAGGTGAAAGTCTGAAGGGGAAAGGTCTGGGCTGTAAGGGGGATAAGGGAGCAGTTCCCAGCCCAGCTCGTTGATGGTCTGCACCATTTTTGCTCTGCAGTAAGCATCTTTGGCCCCCACCAGCAGCTGACCTTTGAGTAGGCAAGGTCATCATGGCCGATTTTGTGTGCTGTCCCAACAGATAGGCTCAAAGTCCTTGCAGTGTCATCCACTGTCACCCTTCTGTCAGACTGAATGAGGTCATTGACTGATTTGATCACCTCAGGAGACCTCACTTCTGTAGGCCTCCCAGGCCTGTCTTCATCCTCAACACTGCTCCGTCCTTCTTTAAACAATTTAGCCCACTTGTAGACATTGTTTTGGCTGAATCATGTGGTACCATACACAATTGACATTCTCTTATGAATTTCAACTGGTTTGCACCCTTTAGCAACCAAAAACTTGATAACTAACCTCTGTTCAATCCTGGAGCATACTTCTTGGTCAGTCATCTATGTTAATCTCCAAAATTCTCATAGTTTTTTTTCAATCTGCCAAAAAAATTAAATCCCTTTGAAAAAGAAGTAAAGGAAAAAAAAATGTAACCTTCTATCTGTATTAGAAGTTTTTATACCGAAAAATTCACCTTATTTATTGAATGACACTTGTAGTTAGAATTAGTTTTGCTTTTCCAGAAATATATGATTGAGTTTTTATTTCAACAAATAAAAAATACAATATATATGGGTCTGAAGATCACTTGAGTTGATATATATTTGTTTGGTTTCGTTCAACTTTGTTTATCATGAAATCTTCTGTGGTCAAGTGGTAAGACACGTCAGATCTAATGGTGCCACCTCTGCAGTATATGGGAGTTAAAGATTCGAATTCTACTGGAAGATAGATATTTTCCTAAAAAGATTTCTCAAATATTCAGGACGGTAGATATGAAATGTACTGTTTAATTATAGAAAAAACAGACTATCCACTCAAATTTGAGTATCTATAAAAAAATAATGTTCGACTAAATAATTTTCTTTATTGTCTATATATTTTGTGTCAATATTTTATGCAATTGAAATATATTTCGCAAAATAGTTTTAACTTAAAAACCTTTAGGAAGTGAAATTGTTGTGAGTATTTTATAGGTAGTGAGGTCCCCATGGTTATCAATTCATTAAAAATAATGTTTAACCAAATAACTTTATTTATTGTCTATATATTTTTTGGCAATATTTTATGCAATTGAAATATATTTTGCAAAATAGTTTTAATTTAATAACCTTTGGGAAGTAAAATTGCCGTTAGTATTCTATGGGTCCCTATGGTTAGCAATTCAGTTGATGATGAGGTCCTACTACATATAATACCCTCTTCATTTCATTCCTTTTTTTATTATTACACAAGCAAGTTGATATAAAATCTCAGTGCATTGCTGTCTAAAACTATAAATAGTCAAGAGCTGCCACTGCACCAATTATATGAAAACTACCGAATGTTATGCATGCATTTTAATGTTAAGAGTATAAAAGACATCCAAGAAGCTTGTTTTTTATTTTTATTTTTTTGTTTTTTGTAAACTGCTATAGTTGCTTGGCTGAAAAGCAACAAGAATTTAAAACTCTTGCTATTGACAAATTATGACTTTGAGAAGATGACTTATCAAGTAAAATAATCTTTTTAAAGTACACATATGTTTTATGAAGTATTTTTTTTAGTACTGACACTTAGTTTAGTTTAATTTGAGTTTTGTTTTATGGCATATCAACACCTCTGTGTGTTATTTAATGCCAAAACGGTGGGATTTTAAGGTATTTTTTTAATGTTCGGTTGCATTGAGAGGTTGATTTAGTCATATTTTAATGAAATTTTTTGTTTTTATTCTTTACTAGCAGCATAGCCCAGCATTGCTCAGGTGTAATGAAAGCTTTTATATATATATATATATATATTATCAATTTTCTACACTATTGTAAGAACTGCAACCTTGAAACTTCTGAATATCGTTTTTTATGTCTTTGTCTATAAGTGTATCAAATTTGATTAAAATCGAACCACACCTTCTATAACCCGATTTTTTTCAATTATCAATTTTCGATATTTATTGGGGGTACCTTGATACAAAACTTAGCTAAGAACACTTGCAGACACTTACAGTACAACTGTGCAAATTTTCAAGAAAATCATTTCAGCCATTTCGGAATCTATAGGTAACAGACACACACACACACACACAAAGTTCTATTTATAAAATAAGTTTAGATTTAGATTAGATATTTTAGAAAACTCAGAATGTCTTCTAGTTTTGAATTCAAAAATGTTTTGCTGAGAATAATTTTTTTCTTTCAAAAATGTGTTATGGTAATATTCTTTTTCTTCAAAAATGTATATTTTTCTATAAAATTCAATTTTTATATTTTCATAGTTAACCTCCAGTTTGGAGGTTAAATATTTGCCCATAGCTGGGACCCTAACAGGTGCTACCACTCAGGGTCAGGATGGATCTAAGAACAACACCAATTAAGAGGTAGTTCCATGCTCCTCACAAGCTCCTCTTGCTGCTGGATGCAGATTACCGTTATGCCAGAACCCATTGACTCTTAGTAATGTGGCGATTAAGAACTGAATACATTCTTGATTTGATAGTGACTTTAATATCTTTGTAAACCGTTACAGCTATTTGCTATCTATAATACAGCTTTCAACATCCCTTTCATCTAATAACGTCTTTATCATGATGGAATATGTCAACTGCATTGGTGTATTTAATTTAATGTTTTACCGCAAAGAATTTCTAATGTTGCAGCTCATTTGATTCCATAAAGATCTAGGCTTATGGCAATATCACGTTGAATACACCGGTTCTCGCTCGATTACCAAAGTTAAGCAACGTTGAGCCTGGTCAGTACTTAGATGGGTGACCGCTTGGGAATACCAGGTGCTGTAAGCGTCTAGTGACAGATGTGTGTGCTTACGGCCTATCACGTTGAATACACTGGTTCTCGCTCGATCACCGAAGTTAAGCAGCGTTGAGCCTGGTCAGTACTTAGATGGGTGACTGCTTGGGAATACCAGGTGCTGTAAGCATTTAGTGACGGGTGTGCGTGCTTACGGCCATATCACGTTGAATACACTGGCTCTCACTTGATCGCCGAAGTTAAACAATGTTGAGCCTGGTCAGTACTTAGATGGGTGACTGCTTGGGAATACCAGGTGCTGTAAGCATTTAGTGATGGGTGTGCGTGCTTATGGCCATATCACGTTGAATACACTGGCTCTCGCTTGATCACCGAAGTTAAGCAATGTTGAGCCTGGTCAGTACTTAGATCACTTCAGAATACCAGGTGCTGTAAGCGTTTAGTGACGGATGTGCGTTGTGGTGCAGTTGATATCCGCTCAGAAAGAGAAATCGGTGAGCTGAGTTCGAATTCCAGTTGAATACTCTGCATTCACTTAAGCATTGGTACCCTTGGGAAAGGTATTAATCTGTCTCTTCCCTCCAGTTATGGGTTAAATAACAAGGGCAGGAATTGGGGACCCTGCCCTTAAAAACAAATCCCGATGAATCTTGTTACTCGAAAAGAAGAAAATATTACTAGACACAAAACTTATATAAAAAAAAAACAATAAATTGTTGAGAGAAAAAGGTATTATCAGCAATAAATAAATAAAATTTAGTTGGCAATAAATGACCCGCCGAGGTGTTGATATGCCATAAAAACAAAACAGCCAACCTACTGGTGTGAATACTCAGTGAATAAATAATGATACAGGGATTATAATGAATCGTATTCTTAGACTTTTGTGAGACTTGTCAATGGAATAAAATAAAACACTGCTATTATCAGCAGTTGTATCCGTTTTGATAGCAATACAGAAACTTACTGTTTACTTTTAATATGGCTTCATCCAAGATACACATATCACCACGGGCAGAATCTTATACTCAAATTTGTATACTACGAGGGTCATTCAATAAATAAAGTGAATTTTAGTGAGTACCATAAAAACAAAACAACCAACCAACAACCATAAAGATCTTGATAATGGACAAAAAGATGCAGAGTGTATATAAGTGTTACTTTGCGATGTATGAATATAATCTTCTGCCCAGTCAGTCATGTCTCTTTTGAGACATGATCGCCCAAATGTGTATCACGTACGACACTTAACTGACTGACTGAATGAATAGGTAATGAATATGCATAGAACTTGGTTCCCTTTCACAGGAATGTGATAGGCTGGTGTCAGCCATAAATACAGACAAAGTCGAGGACGCAGAGAGGTCTACGTCCCTAGGTCTATCACTAGAGGTCTACATATTCAACTAGAGGTCTACAGATCTACATCTAGAGGTCTACACCTATTGATCTACGTCTATGTCTCAGGACACTGTATACGATGAGTACCATCCATTACGTCTATGTACTACCTGGTTACATTTGTCTAAACCACTTAATTACCTCAAATGATATATATATATATATATATATATATATATATATATCTCCCTTTCCGGGACATATCATTTTGTTTTTGTTAAAACAACTAAGTACGCTTTGAATCTTGATAGTTTCAAGTTTTCTTTTCATGACAAATATACGAAGAAAGAAATATCAGTCACTTAAGTGCCATACATGATACATGCTTGGGCGATCATGTCTCAAAAGAAATATGACTGACTGGGCAGAAGATTATCTCGCAGTAGGTTGCCATTGCTTTCTGCAGTAGACTGGTTGCCAGCTATAGAACCCAATCTGTCTTGTTATTTGACTCATAGCTAGAGGGGGAAGAAATGTACTATATTATTAAGTAGTAATTAGTGAGGGATCAGTTTATCATTTCATAACAATATAAAACTGATTCCCCATTTTATGCCCAGTAGAAGCCTTAATCATGTCTCCAGCTATTATGTTTAGTCAGTCAGTTAAGTGCCATACGTGATACACACTTTGGGCAATTATGTTATTAGCTTCTGCGGTAGACTGGTTGTCAGTCAAGGCTATAGAACACAATCTGTCTTGTTATTTAACCCATAATTGGAGTGAAGATATGGATTAATACCTTTCCTTTGCGGATGTGCGTTGTGGTACAGTGGATATCGGCTCGGAACGAGAAACCGGGGAGCCGAGTTCAAATTCCAGCTGAATCCATTGTATTCACTTACGCGCAAATACCCTTGGGAAAGGTATTAATCCGTCTCTTCCTTCCAGTTATGGGTTAAATAACAGGACAGATTGGGTTCTATAGCCTTGGTCGGCAACCAGTCTACTGCAGAAAGCAATGGCAACCTACTGCGGGATAATCTTCTGCCCAGTCAGTCATGTCTCTTTCGAGACATGATCGCCCAAGCGTGTATCACGTATGGCACCTAAACTGACTGAAGGGTATTTGCACATAAGTGAATGCAATGAATTCAACTGGAATTTGAACTTGGCTCTCAAATTTCTCATCCCAAGCTGATATCCACTGCACCACAACACACATCCATTAAATCTTAAGATAGAAATCATATCTTGTGGCCAGGTCAAGATTGGATTTGTCATTCAGGGTGTTGATATCTTTTTTCCGTGTATGTATAGATATATATATCAGTGCACCTGTATGGGTTATAATGTACAAGCAAATGACCATCTCAAACAAATCTTAGCTGATAGGTAGCTGGATGGCTAATAGTTCAACCCTAACCCCATGCCGGACAAAAAGTAAGTGTAACATGAAGGGCACCATCCACTGCTTGTCCTCAAACCGTGGAATCATTCGTGATTGAGTAATCTTAGATGCACCAGATCAATTGGTAGTTTTACCTAAGTTGTTAGGGACTGCAGGTTCAAATCCTGCCAAATGACACACATTTTTGTAACAAAATTTCTCGTAAATAATCAGCCTGGTAGAAATAAATATATAAATCTGTTCTGATGAACGTAGCTCACTGGTGCCGCCTATTTATAAATTTACTTGAGCTACAAGATTAGCAACTAGGTCCCACTCTTTTACTGTGAAACCAATAAATTGTAAACGCAAATTCTACTCCAGCAGCTTCTTTTCTCACACTTCCCACATGTGGAATTCCATTCCGTTTACTTGCTTCCCCAATAGCTACAATTTCCAAGAATTTAAATGTAAAGTCAGTAGTTATCTCCTATCTCACTAACTTGCATCCTCTCTCTCATGCTCCTTTCTCTGTCCACTCCACTCTCATCAGTATTCTCATCCTTCTCTTACCCACTTCCTGACACCTCCTATAACCTATCACTCACTCTCATAACTTTCCTCCAATGTAACCCCCTGCAAAACAGTGGCAGTAAAATGCCTTGCTTGGGGCGATATGGTTATAAAAAATTTTTCTATGCTGTTATAATGTGGATATAAAGTGGGGGATCAATTCTACATTAAAATCAATAAATAAACTGATACCTCACTTTATGGCCAAAGTCAAATTTCTCTTAACCACTTCATGACACCCCATATAACCTGTCAGTAAAATGCCTTGCTTGGAGTGATATGATGATAAAAAACAAAAATAAATAAATACTGCTTGATTAAAAATAACAGCACATCTACTCAAATATGAGTATTGATTAAAAATAATGTTCAAACAAATGAATTAAACCAAGGATCTCGATATGTAAAGTCACAAGTTTATTTGCCTGAAGAGAGTCAACTTCGGACTCGAAACATGTGTAGCGACACAAATACCATTATGGACACTTAATATATCATACTCAAAGCAAGTAATATTAATAACAATAATAGCAATAAATCTACATTTTAAACAAAAAGTTTATGGGTTCTTGCACATTTTTCTTCTATACCAATTTCTCTCGTTGGAACAACCCCTATTTTGTTTTTAATATTTTATATATATCATGTAAATCATTTTCACAACTAACATCCAACATTTCCTGATGACAAGATTCTATCTTGAAGCATAGAAATTTCTATGTCACAATGTACATTTAATTCATAATTATATGATTATATTAAACTTTAGAATATTTATTGTATTCAGCACTGTTTATAAAAAAAAATAAATGCCAGGTGACTCAAAATCATAAACTTTTGGATCCTCTTCACCTGGATTTATATATATATATATGCATATTTTCTTATTAAATAATTTAGAAATTATGACATACCCAAATAAAGACAAACTGTTAAATGAAAGAACAGAAATTATGACAGAATGCATTCACACTAAGAAATACCTATTAGGTTCATACAAACATGGATGAAAACGTCATAATTCATTTGAATTTAAGCAATGTGCATTCATAAATTCTCTGTTACGTGAACGTTCAAATAAAACACCGTTACAAGAGCATTCTTAAAAAGAAAAACAGTAAAAGGTAAAATCAGTTATTAAAAATCGCCTGAAGAAACCACTCATGGTGGAAATCAAGGTAACGAAATAACTCGTTTATAAATTAAATATATATATATATATATATATATACATTTATTATAAATTATATTTTAGAACATGTATATAATTATTCTAAAATATAATTTATAATAAATATTCACAGCTCTATATATCATATATTGAGCATTGTTTTAAATTAATGTTTTGGATGTTGTAAGAATTCTTTGTTCTGTATTCACTCGGATATATATATATATATATATATAGAGAGAGAGAGAGAGAGAGAAAGAGATAGAGTAAGTCAAAAACTCTGAAATTTAAATTTGTTGAATGGCCATTTTAGCGAGAAAATTCTTGTTTTATCAGCAACGGTCAAAAACAAAACTTTATTAATTCAAATACATTACAAAATTTTAATCAATAAAGTTTTGTTTTCGACGTTGCCTAATAAATATGGCCGATGGTGTATATCATAAAAATATAGTTTAAAGTATGCTATACTTATGGATTAAAGTGCTCAATATGAAGAATAGAGTGTATATAAAACATCAACACCAAGCATCGAGGGATAAAATAATAATAACAATAAAGAAAATCAAAAGATAAAAATGCATCCATAAAAACAAGTAAATATAATATTAATCAACAACAAATAATAAAGTAATTAGTAATAACTAATTAGTAAAAAAATCAACAAACAACACGATACAAATAACTACATCCAAATCCACATCGATTTCTGCTCAATAACATCTAAAAGATAACCGTTATCACTGACGTAATCATCGTTAGGATAACGTAACCGACATTGCTACCCATAATGCACAATTGTCCAGGATATATAAATAGTTGAGCTAACACACAATACACATGACCTGAAGATTGCGTTCATGCATAGAACAGACTGTCATATGGTGTTGGCATCAGTGTCTACATATATGAATCTATCAACAATCCAATTATACTGTGTCTTTGTTTACATGTTTATTTATAAGTCTCTCACAGACTGTTTTTTTTCTATCTATGGTAAGTGTTTAAACAGAGGATGTAAAATGCAACACATAAATTTGAAGGCTATTTGGGGAAGTAAAAGTTGCCTTACAAAAGCTAAGCAAAGTATTAAAATATATAAAAATTATATTAGAAACAACGATAAGGGTGCTGAACTGTTATGTAATATCAGTCATCCTATATGGCTGTGAATGCTGGACAATCTCCTCACAGATGAAGAAGAGACTTGAAGCAACAGAAACAACGGAAAGAGTACTGAACTGTCATGTAATATCAGTCCTCCTATATGGCAGTGAATGCTGGACAATCTCCTCACAGATGAAGAAGAGACTTGAAGCAACAGAAACAACGGAAAGAGTACTGAACTGTCATGTAATATCAGTCCTCCTATATGGCTGTGAATGCTGGACAATCTCCTCACAGATGAAGAAGAGACTTGAAGCAACAGAAACAACGGAAAGAGTACTGAACTGTCATGTAATATCAGTCCTCCTATATGGCAGTGAATGCTGGACAATCTCCTCACAGATGAAGAAGAGACTTGAAGCAACAGAAACAACGGAAAGAGTACTGAACTGTCATGTAATATCAGTCCTCCTATATGGCTGTGAATGCTGGACAATCTCCTCACAGATGAAGAAGAGACTTGAAGCAACAGAAACAACGGAAAGAGTACTGAACTGTCATGTAATATCAGTCCTCCTATATGGCAGTGAATGCTGGACAATCTCCTCAAAGATGAAGAAGAGACTTGAAGCAATAGAAACAAAGAAAAGTGTACTGAACTGTTATGTAATATCAGTCCTCCTATATGGCAGTGAATGCTGGACAATCTCCTCAAAGATGAAGAAGAGACTTGAAGCAATAGAAACAAAGAAAAGTGTACTGAACTGTTATGTAATATCAGTCCTCCTATATGGCAGTGAATGCTGGACAATCTCCTCACAGATGAAGAAGAGACTTGAAGCAACAGAAACAACGGAAAGAGTACTGAACTGTCATGTAATATCAGTCCTCCTATATGGCAGTGAATGCTGGACAATCTCCTCAAAGATGAAGAAGAGACTTGAAGCAATAGAAACAAAGAAAAGAGTACTGAACTGTGATGTAATATCAGTCCTCCTATATGTCAGTGAATGCTGGACAATCTCCTCACAGATGAAGAAGAGACTTGAAGCAAGAAAAACAAAGAAAAGAGTACTGAACTGTTATGTAATATCAGTCCTCCAATATGGCAGTGAATGCTGGACAATCTTCTCACAGATGAAGAAGAGACTTGAAGCAACAGAAACCAAGAAAAGAGTACTGAACTGTTATGTAATATCAGTCCTCCTATATGGCAGTGAATGCTGGACAATCTTCTCACAGATGAAGAAGAGACTTGAAGTAACAGAAACAAAGAAAAGAGTACTGAACTGTGATGTAATATCAGTCCTCCAATATGGCAGTGAATGCTGGACAATCTGCTCACAGATGAAGAAGAGACTTGAAGCAAGAGAAACAAAGAAAAGAGTACTGAACTGTTATGTAATATCAGTCCTCCAATATGGCAGTGAATGCTGGACAATCTTCTCACAGATGAAGAAGAGACTTGAAGCAAGAGAAACAAAGAAAAGAATACTGAACTGTTATGTAATATCAGTCCTCCTATATAGCAGTGAATGCTGGACAATCTTCTCACAGATGAAGAAGAGACTTGAAGCAACAGAAACCAAGAAAAGAGTACTGAACTGTTATGTAATATCAGTCCTCCTATATGGCAGTGAATGCTGGACAATCTTCTCACAGATGAAGAAGAGACTTGAAGTAACAGAAACAAAGAAAAGAGTACTGAACTGTGATGTAATATCAGTCCTCCAATATGGCAGTGAATGCTGGACAATCTGCTCACAGATGAAGAAGAGACTTGAAGCAAGAGAAACAAAGAAAAGAGTACTGAACTGTTATGTAATATCAGTCCTCCAATATGGCAGTGAATGCTGGACAATCTTCTCACAGATGAAGAAGAGACTTGAAGCAAGAGAAACAAAGAAAAGAATACTGAACTGTTATGTAATATCAGTCCTCCTATATAGCAGTGAATGCTGGACAATCTCACAGATGAAGAAGAGACTTGAAGCAAGAGAAACAAAGAAAAGAGTACTGAACTGTGATGTAATATCAGTCCTCCAATATGGCAGTGAATGCTGGACAATCTGCTCACAGATGAAGAAGAGACTTGAAGCAACAGAAACAAAGAAAAGAGTACTGAACTGTGATGTAATATCAGTCCTCCAATATGGCAGTGAATGCTGGACAATCTGCTCACAGATGAAGAAGTGATTTGAGGCAAAAGAAATGTAGTTCTACAGAATGATGCTGAGAACACTATGAACTGAACAAGCAAGCAAGTTTTTGATAAAATTGAAACAGAAAGTACACTTCTCCCATCCATTAAGATCAGAGAATTAAATTTTATGTGATCTATTAAAAGAGAAACTTGAAAGATTGAAAGCAAAAAGGACAGAGGAAGGTAACACTTAACATTCCAAGTGAGCTTGAGTGAATGAATGAGAAAAAAGATGTAGGAACGATGACAAGAAAGATAAAAATCGGAAAGGGTTAAAAAAGACAGGATATTGTGGAGAGTCAAATATCGACTATGTCTTGAAGGGACATGTCACAGAGAAGACAATTCCATTTTCATGTGGCAAAACCATACATCACTCACATTTTATAAAAGTCCACATGATAAGTCAAACTTCACTTCTATAGATAGAAACATGGTCAGCATTCTGCTAGGTCCTGGGTATGACGGTAAACTGCATCCAGCAGCAAGGCCTCTGATTGGGAGCTTGTGAAGAGCATGGAACCACCTCTTAATTGCTGTTGTTCCCAGGTCAACTCTGACTCGGAGAAGTAGCACCTGTTAGGATTCCAGCTATGGGCAAATACTTAACCATAAAATTGGGGCCAAAACACTATGAAAGTATAAAAACACACTTTTATAAAAATACTAGCAGTATAGCCTGGCGTTGCTCGAGTGTAATGAAAGCTTTAAATCTAATCCATGGTCCTGGAGCTCAGACTCTTTGGATGTTGGCATGAAAGACTAAAAAGCAATAATTGTTTCCAGTTAAAGCAAAACCGTAGACTGAAAGAAAAATGAATGAATGTAAGTCAAATTTTGATTTCTTGGTATCAATATCAAATAAGTTTTTTTCATTATAAACTGAATTTTGAAGGCTAAGTAAGTCCTCTGAGTAAATGGTATCATGACTGAAACTAAGAACTACAATTATATCTACTTAGAGCCAAACCCAAAGCAAAAACTAAAATAAAAGGGCTGAAAAAAATACAGACATACAGGCAGATAAGCAGACACACACACAAACATCTTGCCTTTTAAATATATATATATATATATATATCTTATCGATTTTTTACACTATTGTAAGAACTGCAACCTTGAAACTTCTGAATATCATTTCTTATGTCTTTGTCTATGAGTGTATCAAATTTCATTAAAATTGGACCCCTCCTTCTATAACCCGATTTTTTTGATTATCAATTTTCGATATTTATCGAGGGTACCTCGATACAAAACCTATCTAAGAACACTCGCAGACGCTTATAGTACAAGTGTGTAGTAAATTTTCAATAAAATCGGTTCAGCCATTTTGGAGTCTAAATTCTTAAAGAAAAAAATTTAAAGAAAGAGCCCAATGGCCAAAACGTTGTGATAACAACAACAAAGATGAAGACAATAGTCCAAATATAAATAGTGTAAATAAGCTAATCCCAGACTAAAATAATTATTTTGGTTTTCTATGAAACTTGATGATACTTCCTCATTAAATAAAACAAAATTGCTTCATAGTTGTAAGTGGTTTGTTTTCTAAGGAATTGCTCTATCGGGTTTTCTGGAAATTTCATGGTGATTTTTAGTTGTTCGTATTCCAACATGTTAGAATACATCAAATTTATTGACATTGAATACATCAAATTTATTGTCAGATATAATACACTTTCATTTTCAATTAAAGCACACTTCAAACTATCTCTTAGGAAAGAAAGATTGAAATTACTTAATTTGTATCAATTTTGCATCCATATGAAAATTGAAGATTATAAGGTGAATTTTAGACTCTTGATACATTTTTTATTACCATAAAGGTAAAAGCAAAAAAAGCAAAAAAAGAAAAAAAGAAGCGGTATGTGGATTGTATGAGGAAGGTGCTTTAGCTGACAAAAGTGTACGAAAATGGTTAACTAAGTTTAGAGTTGGTGATCGTAGCCTTATTGATGAAGAATGTTCAGGTAGACTCCCACAACTGATGACGACCAAGACATGGATCAAGAATTACCTGCGTTACACAAAGTGAGAATTGGCAAAAACACTACATTTATCAAAATCCACTATCTATGAGCGCTTAGTGAAGCCTGGCTACACAAATTGATGCACTGTTTGGATACCACATGATCTGAGTGAAGAGAATCTTTTGGAACATATTTCTGTCTTTGATTTGATGCTTAAATCTTGTTCTATCATGAGTAAGAATAAATAACTCAACAACAGGAATAGGTTAATTGTTGAATTCCATGAAAATAGTATTTACAAAGGTTATTAGTATCCAATACAAGAATAAAGGTTAATCGTCTCAACCGTCGTAAGACATAGTATGAGCAATGGGTACTTCCGGGTCGTCACTGGAAGTCTACGACTGACTTGTCGATCAGCTGCTCGGCACACTCTCCTACGTAGATGCCACCATTACTTTATATAGTAATGGAATAGTCCATTATAGCTGAATAGGCGCGGGCGTCCCAACAAATCTAATGAAAATGCACTCGTTTTTTAAGCAAATTGTGACGGGTGATGAGAAATGGATTGTTTACAATTATGTTCATCAAAAATGATTCTGGGGTGAGTGACATGAGCCGAATTTAGCCACCCTAAAAACAGGTATTCATCCTAAGAAAGTCATGCCGTGCATCTGGATGGAAAGGAATCCCGCATTATGAGTGTCTGCCAAATAACCAGTCAATTGAATCTGAAAAGTACCGCTTGCAAATGGACAAATTAAAGGCAAGAATTCATATAAAACGCCCAGAATTGGTAAACAGGAATGGTGTTGTTTTCCATCAGGATAATGCCAGATTTCATGTTTTTTGGCAACCTGGCAAAAATTGCTGCAGCTTGGCTGGAATATGTTACCCTATGCACCATATTCACCAGACAATGCCCTGTCAGATTTTCATTTATTCAAGTCCTTGCAAAATAATCTCAGTGGTAAAAATTTTAATTCTTTAGTTGTGGCATAAAACTTAAAGTATGAAGCACCCACAAAAGATATAACTCAGTACTATATCGTAATTGATTTAGCAAGAAAAGATGCTACCCATTATTAATGTCAAAATGGCCTGACGTGGGTAAATATGGCGCTGCACAATTTCCTATCCTTTGTAAGATTTGTTCTTACACAATACCTCCTAATCTCTTTTCTGAAAATTTATTTATAGAAACTTCTTAGTTTACATAACAGTTCAGTACTCTTTTCTTTGTTTCTCTTGCTTCAAGTCTCTTCTTCATCTTTAAGGAGATTGTCCAGCATTCACTGCCATATAGGAGGACTGATATTACATAAGAGTTCAGTACTCTTTTCTTTGTTTCTCTTGCTTCAAGTCTCTTCTTCATTTATGAGGAGATTGTCCAGCATTCACTGCCATTTAGGAGGACTGATATTACATAACAGTTCAGTACTCTTTTCTTTGTTTCTGTTGCTTCAAGTCTCTTCTTCATCTTTAAGGAGATTGTCCAGCATTCACTGCCATATAGGAGGACTGATATTACATAAGAGTTCAGTACTCTTTTCTTTGTTTCTCTTGCTTCAAGTCTCTTCTTCATCTATGAGGAGATTGTCCAGCATTCACTGCCATTTAGGAGGACTGATATTACATAACAGTTCAGTACTCTTTTCTTTGTTTCTATTGCTTAAAGTCTCTTCTTCATCTGTGAGGAGATTGTCCAGCATTCACTGCCATATAGGAGGACTGATATTACATAACAGTTCAGTACTCTTTTCTTTGTTTCTACTGAAATGTTTATTTATACTTTGATTAGTTTTAAGAAGGCACCTTTTGCTATCTCATTGCACCTTTAGATTTTGATATTGCACTTTTCACCCTCTGTTAAAGCCCTTCTCTGTTTAATCATTGTAGTTCTTTGATTTTGGTATCTCAAGTTTGTAATTTGTACATTGTTTATTTTTGTTTGGCTGGTAACCACAATTCTATCATATAATTGATGTTTAACCCTTTCTTCTCACTTTTCTCCACTGCCTTCTGTAGGAATTCTTTTAGTTTCCTTTCTATGTCTGATATCAACTCCAGGTGATTACAGGTACAAAAACAGTCATCAAAAACCTACCTTAAAACAATGTTTATAAATTTTTTGTAGTCTTCTTTTCTGTAACTGTTATCAACACTGTATCACCTGCATATCTTATATTGTGTTGAATACCTACATGTACACAGGAATGATATATTCCTATTCTCACAGGAATGATATATTCCTATTTTCTTATATACGTCAACACTATTGGATTAGTAGTGTAATTATATTGACTGTAAGTTACTAGCAGTATATCTACTTCACGCAAGTCTTGTATTTGTTGATATACTATTATTCCCAACCTCCGTTTTGGTGATTACTCACACAGTAGCCTTTTAGGGTTACAACATTTATTAATACAATAATCATATTGAAAATTAAGTTTTATTGTATACAATAATAGAAATACCATAGTTATAATGAACAATATTGTAATAATTTTAGGTTTTAGACAAGACCAAAAACCATTCAATATTTTTAGTGTGTAGCTTCCTATTCATTGGATAGACAAGTTTTCCTAATGTTTAATTACTGAATCTAAGTTTTTGCTATATGCTGTAAACCTTCCTATATACAGGAATTAAATATTTCTATTCTCATATATACATGGACATTATTGCAGTAGAGAGTAGAGTACTTATACTAACTAGCAGTTACTAGCAATGTATCTACATCACACAGTGTGTGAGTCTTGTATTTGTTGATATACTATTATCCCCAACCTCCATTTTGGTAATTACTCACACAGTAATCTTTTAGAATTACAACACTATAAATATTGCATTGTTGTTGGTTTCCATATTTTGACAATTTTGTAAGTTTTTATAAATTTTTCAACAAAAAGATTTCTTTTTGAATTTGCTTTTTATAAAATGGTAAATAATAAATCTTTTTAAATGGTACAATAATAAATATCACATTATACTTTATTCATCTATTTTATGATCTTGCAATAAAAAATTTTTGAATTAATCAAAAGTTTATCCAGTGGTGTCAAGGGAATAATTGTTCTTTTTATACCCTGTGTTTTGTTATACTATTTGTGCAGTCACAAAGAATTAAAGAAATTAATTGATGTTTTGTTATGAGGACAGATTTCCAGTATATATATATATATATATATATATATATATATAGATAGATAGATAGATAGATAGATATGTAGCTGTATACAGGAATGGAATATTTCTCTTCTCTTCTATACATGGACATGATTGCAGTAGAGATTAGAGTAATTATACTAACTAGCAGATACTAGCAATGTATCGACTTCACGTAGCATGCAAGTCTTGTATTTGTTGATAACTATTATCTTACACAGTAACCTTTTTAGGGTTACAACACATTGTTAAGATGAAGGCTGCCAATAATGAATGCTGGTGGAACTTCTAATTCTCCCAGAATTCCCTTCACTGTAGAGATTGAATAAGTGAGAAAACACATCCATGTTTACTCTGCTTCTCGATTTTTATATATTTACAGAATTGATTTTGTGCCCACATTCTGCTAGTATAGGTACTAGTTTATTCTAATATCCTGAAACTTGTTGGAGACGATACCTACCTCTTTCACCATCAAAATTTTCCCAATCAATCACTTCATCTTCAGAATCCAGTTCCTCTGGATAATTATAATCATCAAGAAGACCTGAAAGTAAAATAGATCAAAATGTTTTAGGTTTTTAAAGATGTAAACATAAAAAAAGAATTTAAACTCATGTCAATGTCTTTCTTATTTATATATAAATGATATTTTCTTAATAGATGTTCTTTTCTTTATCTATAAAGGATATTTTATCAGTAGATATTTTTTCCTTATATATGTAGGATATTTTCTTCATTCATATTGAATGCAATAGATATTTTCCAAATTGATATCCTTTTCTTTATATATAAAAGATATTTTCTTAATGGCTATCCTTTTCTTTATATATAAAGGATATTTTTTTAATGGTTATCCTTTTGTTTATATATAAAGCATATTTTCTTAATAGATATCCTTTTCTTTATATATAAATGATATTTTCTTAATAGATGTTCTTTTCTTGATCTATAAAGGATATTTTATCAGTAGATATTCTTTTCTTCATATATGTAGGATATTTTCTTCATACATATTCTTTTCTGGAAATGCAATAGATGTTTTCCTAATTGATATCCTTTTCTTTATATATAAAAGATATTTTCTTAATGGCTATCCTTTTCTTTATATATAAAGGATATTTTTTTAATGGTTATCCTTTTGTTTATATATAAAGCATATTTTCTTAATAGATATCCTTTTCTTTATATATAAAGGATATTTTCTTAATGCATATTTTTTCCTCAGTATGTAACGGACATTTTCTTCATATATTTTTTTTTTATAATCGTGTCTCTCCAAACAAGGCATTTTACTGCCACTGTTGAGCAGGGGGTTACATAAGAGGTAAGTTATGAGAAAGAGTGACAGATTACAGGGGGTGTCATGGAAGAGGGTACGAGAAGGATGAGAATACTGATGAGAGTGGAGTGGACAAAGAGTGGACAAAGCTGCTGGAGTAGAATTTGCATTTACAATTTATTAGATTCACAGTAAAAGGGTGGGACCTAGTTGCTAATCTTGTGGCTCGAGTAAATTCATATATAGGGGGTACCAGTGAGCTAAATTCATCTGAGCAGAAGCCGTGAAAGTATTTGTAGAAGAGACACAGGGAAGCCACATTGCGCTGGTCTTTTGAAATATTTTTTCTATTATGAGGTTCAACCTGTACAAGCCTCAAGAGCCACACAAGATAAATAGCTGCAGAGTAAGAGGCACCACTCCAAGGAAAGTCATGAGAAAGAGTGACAGGTTATAGGGGGTGTCAGGAAGTGGGTAAGAGAAGAATGAGAATAGTGATGAGAGTGGAGTGGATGGAGAAAGGAGCATGAGAGAGAGGATGCAGGTTAGTGAGATAGGAGATGACTATTGATTTTACACTTAAATTCTTGGAGATTATAGTTGTCGGGGAAGCAAGTAAACAGAAGGGAATTCCACAGGCAGGAAGTGCGAGAAAAGAAGCTGTTGGAGTAGAATTTATGTTTACAATTTATTGGTTTCACAGTAAAAGAGTGGGACCTAGTTGCTAATCTTGTAGCTCGAGTAAATTCATCTGAGCAGAAGTCGTGAAAGTATTTGTAGAAGAGACACAGGGAAGCCACGTTGCAACGGTGAGAAAGTAACTGTATCCAAGCTGCCAAGTCAGGATCGATCACATTACAGATTCTCAGTTGGATTTTGTCAAGAACCCTTTGGTCGATAGCAGGAGCACCCAACTAGATATGGCAGCAGTATTCAATGCATGGTCAGACGGTAGATTTATATATGTGCATGATTGTTTCAGACAGGAAAAACTTACTGGCCCTGCACAGAGAACCGACCTTCTTAGCAGTGGATTTAGCTATATTTTTCTTTAAATGTGAACAACATTTTCTTAATCAATATTCTTTTTTGATATACAACAACATTGTGTCATCTGAATATCTTAATGCTAAGATTATGGCCAATAATGAATCTTGGTTGGACTTATAATTCTCTTTGAATTGTTTCACTGTGGAGGCTTAATAAGTTCAGTCAGTAGACACATTTTTGTCTTATATTTTTTCTATTTTCACCTATTTTCTGAATTCATTTTCTGTCCATATAGGCTCTGGATTAATTATATCTTTTCCAAATATTTCACAGTTATATTGCAGTTTCAACACTATTACCATCAGCCAATGTATAGACATCTGATGATGACCAGAGGGTATTTGGTTGAAACGTTGTGTCTATTATAACACCTATATCAACCAAGATGAGAACAAAAGTTTTAAATAA